>KI422723.1:16966-53456 GCA_000473375.1 Anopheles culicifacies
CAATCTCCTGTCTCGTGTGAATGGTCAACGCTTCCTAGCTGTTTAAAGTCCCAAATGTAGCCAGGACAAAAAAAAACAACCTGCCACTCAGAACCATATTAAAATTATGTCCATATTAAAATTAAAATTAAAATTAGATAAGAAAATAAGGCCGCCTAAGAAGGCGTAAACAGGGAGAGTTAAGTTACAAGGAAATCACGGTTAAGTAATGCGTCGAGATTATGCTTATGCGCTATGTTATGCATCGCTAATACAAAATGTGTGCAAAAGGGAGTCACGGGCAGCCCCAAAATAAAAATAGCTTTCTCACAACCGAAACAAAAAAACCTTTTAATTTCGGTTGGCTTGGTGTAGTTAGCATAGTTTCTACTTCCTCTCACCTTCGGCCGGGGTTTGATACTCCACTCCGAGAGCTCAACACGGGTTAATTGCCCTGCTGTGCTGGGAACAACCATAAAGACCTTTTTATGTTTACTTCTAAGGTAAAACGGAAATTATTAATTTCCAGAATTATATGAATAATCAAGAAATGTTTTTGATGTATCTTAATTTATCACATCATTCAAAAGTTAAAGTATAATGCTATAACATGTAGGACTATTACTTAAACAGCCCTTTTAAAACTATCTCAATAATAGCTCTTATTCCGAACCCCTATGGATGCTCGACACGATCCCACACACATTATACAGATGTATAAAAAAAACAGTCGTCAAAAAACAATTAACAGTCGTAAAGCAGTGTGCATTTCGCCGGGTTGTCAGTGCCAGTGTGCGGTGCTACACACGATAAAAGGACGATACGGTTAAAAACTTTAAACTCCACACAAACGCCCACCAGGACCCTGGCTGTCAAACACGTTGATTGGCAGTGGCGTGTCCCTTTCCATGCCGGAGTTCCGGCGTACAACCCGACTCGAATGTTGGATTACATCGTTGCACGCGTGTACCCGAACACGGTAACAGGAAGAGCTAGCCGACCCAGACCGGGGAACCTTTGTCAAGTGCAAAAGTTTCGTCTTTCAACATAATCACTCCTATCATCAACGGGAACATCATCATGAGCGGTGTGAGAGGGATTGGAAAGGTCATTTCTCACGCCAAGGGTATGCTGAACACACTGTCCTACTTGATTGCCATCCTACGGGTACGTTTCAGATTACTCTGGAGCGCTGGGTTTGAAAAATGGAGTCAAAAGTTGAGCATTAACCAGCTGCATCACCCCGTACACTACACGAGCAGGTTTGGTTTACATTCTTCGATAGTGGCAATGTCTGCAAGCACTCCAAGAATGCAAGATCTTGTGGCCTGAAGGACGACCGGACGGCAAAATTCGATCAGGGCGAAGAAATGTGAGATATGTCTGTTACGGAAAGCTCTCAAAACAATGGTTCTGTTTCTTATGCATACCAAACATTGATACTATATATTTCGTTTCCTTTGTTCGTAGGGATGGAGGAATAAAATGTCCGACACGTAGTTTCACACTTTACGGGCAAACGGGATGGCTGGGTTGGATGTAAATTGGGTGTCCTTTATGACAGGACCCTGTATGCGTAACGGTTTCTGCTTCCAGTGAAGGAACAGGCAATTCAATTCAGTGTATCTGCAATTGTTCTTTGTGCTGTAGCACTCGCCATTTTGGTTTTTGTTCCAGCTTCAGGGTCCATCGTTTCCGGGAATGCTTTAGTCTGTGTCCTTGCTACCACTCCTACCACCTTGTCTGCTTGGATAATGACGAAAGTTATTTCTATTCCGTTGGGCTAGACCTAGCGTTGTCTGAGGCTAGCTAGACCATTTAGCCTATGGTGTACGGGATGGAGCAGCCAAGCCACTTACCAATGTCCGAAACCCAATGATAACTAAATCGAACGGATTCCAAACAGAGGCTACCATCCAAGAGCTTCAAGCGGACAGTCACGTTTTTGTGCCGGATTCCTGCCATACCTATGCACGATCCTTTCCAGGAACAAAAGACTGTCGGACAACGAATCCAGTTCGGCCCCCGGTCAACGACGATAACGATGCCGATGGTTACGTACAAAAGATGACATTTTGATTTCCGTTTGAGATTGTAAACATTAGGAACAAGTGATGCAAGTTCCAGACAAGGTGGCGAGCTTGAAGCAAGGTCACCTGCCGGCATTTGTCTCGTTGATGGGTTCTTTTCAATGGGTGTAACGGTCCTGTTGGATGTGACAGAGTTTGCTAGAAGTAAAGCAGAATTGTCTAACACAGAACAGAGAACCATTCTAACTTCCGACCTGTCAGCTCTGATCAGAGGGACGGCCAATTCGGAAAGGGATCCCCGAAAGCAACACCCCAACCTGTCAACAATCGCATGTATCCAATGCAAAAAAAAAAAAAAAATAGAAACGACGCTCTGCCAGTAATGGAAAACGGAAAGCAATTCCATCCGAGAAGCGGCTTCACTAATAAGGATACCATTGATTGATAGGTTTATTTTTGCTTCACTGTTCACTCACATAGCCCAAGTAGCGAGATGTGTCATCTCTAAACTGTCTACGGCGCGTGTTACTGGCTGGATAGCAGATTATGGCAGTTTATCACCTGAATCCAAACGGATGAAACTTATTCGATCAGAGCTTGGGTATCGTTCGATTCCATCCGCTCAAGCTGTTGAAGTGGTGCCACCGACGGGAATGATTGCCTACGCTCGAAAGTGCTTAATTACGCAGTGCTCTATTACTTATCTAATTTTCTAGCTCATTAAAAGTAAGCCGAGATAAATCGTTCCGCTCTATCGCTGGATCATTTACCATTCGTTTCCATTAGGGGCAAACCGCCTAACCGGATGCGGTGAGTCTCGGAAATCGTTCCTTGTTTGTCGGTGGTTAGTATGTTGTATTTTTTCTCTTTCACTCTATACACCTCTCCCTCTCTCTCTCTCTCTCTCTCTCTCTCTGTTGATCAGTATGGAGAAAGACAAACATGCCTCCCTTCAGAAAGACCATTAGTTATCACGCAAATCTGACCAGACATTTTTTGGGCAGCGAGCGAACGTGTGCTGGAGCTGGTGGAAGATGCATCACCAAGAAGCCCTGTTGAATTCAGCAAAGGTTATGTATGATCCTGGTTGTACCCGTGAGTTGGAAAACATTACTTGAATTTCCAAAAGTTGCTAGTGCTAGCAACTTGGCATCACGTGCCAAAAAAATGTGACTTTTTGCTATGTTGATCATGGTAATAGAAAGGGTAGTGACGCTCCCTAGGCACATTCCACTGTTTTAATGTGAAGGAACTTCTCTTAAGATATTAAGACACAAAAAAATAACAGGAAGTCCCCTCGTGGTGGTATAGAATTGGCTGTTCTGATGACATCATTATTATCTATCTTAATTATCCATGGTAAGATAATTCCCCTGCTACACACCAGGAGGTGCTTCAACATGTCCTTTCGATTTGTGGTGGTGGAATATGATGTTATTTCATGGTCTTGAACACACTTTCTCCGCACCGCACGATCTTAATCCACTGGCATTACCCAAAGAGATGAAGAAAACCATTGATTACATTTCTTTTTGCGCCCCTCCGGGTAGCCAGAAAAAGCCAGAACTCACTCGAATGTTGCGAAGTGTCGCTCCACACACAAAAAAAAAAGCCCAAGAAGGATGAGTTATTACCAATAAATAATCCGTTTCTCTACCTAGAACCACAGCGAACGCGCTGCAGGACTTTCGGTTTCACGAAAACGAGTCACACCACAAATCCTGCCAGCTTACTCATGGGACATTCGTCTCGAAAGGGGACCGTACTGTCCTTGCACGGTGACCTATAGCATTGCGACATCCTAATCCTTGGAGCAGCAAAATACTAAATTACGGTTGCACCAGCTCCAGCTGGCCCTGCTGCACAACGAAACTACATGAAGAGGGTTAGAAACGAAACAAAACAGAAAGACACTAAAATGTTTGCTTCCACAAAAAAAAAAGTTATCCAGAGGTTCAGTCCGTGTGCATTGCCTGCTTGGTCGTTAGACGCTGTTGCACTGGAAAAAGAACCTGCCCGAATGCGCCGTGAAGCGTAATGTGTCATTTACGATGTCTCGGCTCAAAAGTAAAGTGCTTCATAACTTCTGCTCAACGTATCGTTGGACAGGGTAGACTGCTACGTGGCGGTTCTGAAGATTCATTAAGATTTATTTTTTAAAGAACACGTCCATGTGTACTGGTTTCGGAAGTTGTTTTTTTTTTTCATTCGTTTGAAGAGCTGATGCTCCCAAGGGTGGTCATATTTTGGAGCTTAAATCTTGTTGGTGAAGGATTTTACGGGCATTAAGTGTACCGTGAGAGCTACTCGTATGTTGGAGTATAGTGAAGAAATAATATTTTTATTTCACTGCAGTGCTGAAGTGCGCAACTACACAGTACATGTAAAATGTGCAAAAATTAATCTGGTTCTGATGAAATAAAAAAAAAAAGACAATATGCGGTATAAATCATACCACATCACTCGAATGCCAATAAATTCAAAAGTGTTTGAAGTCGTTTCCAAAGTGCGATTTTTGATATTCTGCAACACTGTCCATGAATGTTGAGTTTTGGTTTCCAATTCCTTGGTTTTACTAAGACTACTTGAAATGTCTGGAATTTATTGGAAAATATTCTTTTGAACGTGAAGCACTTTTGAAATCTTCGTGGGAAATGATGGGCTTGGTTGAAAAACGAAAGCTAATCAGGCATTCCACACATTCTGCACGTTTTTGGGAATTCGTTCCTGGAATAATTACGGTTATGTTGCGAAAACCTATGGTGAATGGTTCGATGCAAAAGAGAGGACGTTTTGTAAACAATATTTTGTGCAGCTTGAAAACTATATTTTTTCCAAACCCTTTCCTTTTGTTCCATAAAAGAACTTCGTCTTAAGTTAACCGCAAAATAATTACTTGCCGAATAGACAGTTAGTAAACTGAACTAATTACATGAATGTTATTGCAATTGCATAACGTAAGGCGCTTGCTCACATTTAAAATTTAACATCCAGTCGTTCTGGATGCTGATGTGGATGAATATCGATGAAACGTTTAGCGTTTATGACGAAGCTGCTTCCCAAACACATGTCTGTTATAAACTTCAATCATGTAAAGTTATCAGTAACGATTCCACTCGAGCTATTTACTTTCAACTACTTTACATTACTTTTTTATTCTAAACGGTCGCAAACGAACAGCGGACTAGATACGTTATGCACGAAGCGACAACAAAGTACGGTTTGATGTTTAGTTAAGAGAAGCTATAAAATGTGTCATGCAGAAGCAGCAGATGAAAAACAAACGTAACGTATTTGAGCGATTGAACGGTTCCGGCATGTGCGCACCCGCACATGTTTCAATTTTGACGCTCACGTCGTGCGGTTTACTTTCAATCCATCCATCTTACCGAACGGCCACGCTGTGCAGATATGCAACATTTCAGGCAAATGAACGATTGAATCGATTGGTGGCCGCTGTGGTGCCCAGACGGGATGTCGGAAGAATGCGCATACAGACATATGAATGTTTAATGTTTACCTTTGCTGCGTTTGCAGCAGTTGACGCTGTTGAATACAGAAACGTCTCGTTTTCGATGTATCGGGTTGTGGAATACATCGTTGTATGTGTTTGGCTTTTTTTTGAGTTTTCAGTTGTGATGTTTTCGTTTTTTTTTTGCGCACTTCCAGTGCTATATGAATGTGTCGGAAGTATTGGTTCGCTTTGCGGCGTACAATTTAGCAACAGACGAACATGATTGCGTAGCAGTTGAAAAATAAAAAAAAACGAGAACCCAAAAGTCTCCACGGCGGGAGGTATGATGTGGGATTTGCAAAAGCGAACGTTATTTTAAGAGCCACTTTGGCTAACCGGTAACTGGAAATGATAGCGATGAGTACTGTCGTCGTTGAATGAGAAATATACGATGGAAAAAGGATGCGGCACCAAAAGTGGACACAGCTGTACTAAATATGTTCTTTTTTTCTCCCTTGTATGGATGGTTTTAGATGGGAAATGAAACAAGACGAGCATCCCAGTGAGCACAGGAGTGGTAAAACTGCATTAGAAAGCACAGGAAACATGGTGACAGCATAACTGAGCCAATTCACTCGATTTCGCCCTCTGTGTGTGTGTATGTTGTAAGCTTGCAAGTTGGAAGTGCATTTGTGCCATCGCTCTACATCATCAGTTAGCCGAAACTGGCTACTTCCTGTCATCAATGCAACCACTCACGTCCAACACGAACCAATCAGTCAGTCGGTACTCATCGAAATTGACGGCGAAGCTACTCCATCACTGGGCAATCGGTGTGCGAATCCACTCGTAACCGTCCCACCATAAAGCCTCCAACCAGCATACGAGGAAACCCGTGCAGTTTGTACAATCCGCACCGGAACACAGTAGAAAATGTTTTTCTATTTTCATGCTGGAATTTGATGTTTTTTGTGTGCTGTCTTTCAGTGGAAAGCTTTTTTTTCCCTTCGTCTAGCGATGCGCTTTCACTGTTAGCACAGATCGTTGGTCATTCCTGCAAGCATCCGAAAACGCATA
Source organism: Anopheles culicifacies (assembly GCA_000473375.1). Lineage (NCBI taxonomy): Eukaryota > Metazoa > Arthropoda > Insecta > Diptera > Culicidae > Anopheles > Anopheles culicifacies. The sequence goes on from KI422723.1 coordinate 23,507, forward strand.
CCAGCTAGTTGGTATGTTAGCTTTACTCATTTTAAAAGTTAAACTTTGAACAAATCAACGGAACGAACAAACAAAAGCGGCAAATTCTCCCAAACGGTCCCGCGGCTCCCGACGAGCTTGGTAAGCGAAGAAGATGAAGTCTCTTTCGCTTGGTACAGTGCTGGGTGTGGCTTGACGTGCACGAGAGGGCTAAGCTTTTATTTGGCTGATTGAATAATGGATCAATCGAGTTAAGTGGAGGAGCAGTCGAGAGTTGATACATTCTGAATGTAGCACACACACCCAAATCCGAGAAAAGGCATACGAAAAAAACCCCTTGCAAGGGTTTGGCAACATTTCAAGCATAGTGAAAGTCAAGTCACAAGTGAACGGGAACGAGAGACTTGGAAAAATTGCCACCGAATGGCTCAATCTTTGGCTCAACTGTCTTCCGAAAATGAAGTGGTTCATTACGGTGGTAATCGGTGGTTGGTGTGTTTTTGGGGAGTTTATTTGCTGGCGAATTCCAGAGCGAGTGGTAACAATGATCCACAATAAATCGTGGTCAAAGATATGATTGTAGGATAATATGAAGGGATTGGTTTGGATTTTTGTATTGCTATCTTTCACTCACTGTAATGTTTAAAAAAATGCTTTATTGGAATACTTGTTACACAGCAAAAAATACTATTTTTTATATTAAAGCGCCTAAAGGTATGCAATTTGAAAAACATTTTTCGTAACTGGACATATTATTTACAGCCATATTGTTTTGAACAACAAAGAAAATTTACTTTCTCACCACATAACTTCATGCTTTACCATATTTAAGGCGTTTATCATTATATCCTCAATATTCCACCATTACCCTGTTAAGCCTCATTCACTTTAGTTAACAAATGTGTCTCATTTTCTTCGATTCCCAAATGTTTTACCAAATAAATTCAAACACAAATTTGCGGTTTTTTCCCGTTGCATTATTTTGCACTATTCCCAGGAATGTAATTTAACTAGTCATCTATCAATGACCTTTTTGGTTGAAAAATATCCCCAACCCTTGTGTTCGGAAGCAGGAAAGATGAATGGTACAAACCTTACATAAAAGATTGAAGCACACCTCAATCATTACTCTGTCGGTTGGTTCGTTTATCGCTTCCAGTGGAAAAACCTTCCGACAGGAAAGAAATTTTCCGCTTGCAAAGGCACCAGGGGAGATATGATAAATATTTAAAACCCAAGTCCGGGACGACGGCATGACAAATGTGTTCAGGACGCACCTCAAACAAACTGCTCCCGGGTGGCACATAATCTACCTGGGGCCCTTGGCCACTGCTTGGAGCGGTTCTTCCTCGGCCTAGGTCAAAACGCAATGGGATCAACACCACATAGCCGCAAAGGGTCCTGGTTTGTCCCATTAAGGAAAAATCAACAGCATCATCCAACTGCCTGCAGCAAATCTTCCCGTCGTATGCGGGCCGGTACATACCTTGTGGCTATCGGAAAAACGTTTCGCTCCTTTTGCCTACACCTGGTCCGGTGGATGAAAGGATTTTGCCCCAAACTCGGGGGTTCCCTTTCGCTGCATCCGACACGTCACTGCTTGCAGCTTTGCTGATGCTTCACTTGAAGTTTTGATTTTATACTCCTAGGGCACAAGGTTAATCCTTTGGATGAAAAGGGTCGTTAGTTGAACGGACCTCTTTTTATTTCTACTCGAATATGTATGTGTGTGTGTTTGGCTTTTTCTCTAACTTCACCATTTCCTTCCTATCCACCTTTTATTCTTTCAACAACTTCCAGTGCTTCTTATCCACTATGGTTACTGTGTGTTTGTTGTTTTTTTTATATTTTACATACAAGTGGCTCTGTTTCTTTTCTACTCACTCATCCTCGATCAAAAGACGGTCGCTGACTTTACGCTTATCGCCACTCGTAAGAAGACGCACATCGTCGTCACAACAGCACTTAGTGTGGACCGGGTTCTGCAGCCTCATCTTGGAGGCTTGCAGGATTATCTTGTGCTTTCAAAAGGCGTTGGCCCAATAGAAATCGCTCGAATAAAGGTGTGTGGATAGCACGCAGTGGGGAATGGGCACGAGCCGCAAAGGGATTGAAACCTTCTTCACGTTAAATACTTTCCACTCACACGCTTCACACACACACAAAGCACAAACGAACACACGCGGAAACACTTTTTAGCACACACTTACACGTGAAATGTATGGGAAAGCTTTAACTTTACCGTAAATGGACGAGCGCCTTACAGATCGCTCTTCTGACGAGTTTATTCCCGGTTGGAGATTTGGATGGCAAAATGTCTCCCAGAAATTTGGTTCCCTTGGTGAGGTTTTTCCAGAGAACTTCCCAGAGGTTCCCTCAAGGTTTTTAGAGCCAGATGGTGAGGATTGATAATTTATTGCATTTCTAATGTATGTGCCCTTGCGATATGGCAAGAAACATTCACTTGTAAAGCTTGTTTTGGGTTGCTACTACTTTCATGCTAGTACAACCTTAGGTTATCAAGTCGTGTCACTTCGATTAGCTTTTTGAAGGTCCTTGTGAAGCTATGACGGCCCTGCACATCTGCAAAAAGAAATAAAAATAAAGAAAGTTTTTATTATTCAGCATACTTAAAGCTTGCGGGGGAGAAAAAGGGGTAGGATCTAGTCGGCAGCTCCTAACGCCATACCGTAATGTGTCCCGAAAACATGGCACACGATGTGCGACACAAGTTTTTATGACCTCGTACAAAGAAGTCGACCCGGCTCTATGAACCGGCAAAATGGTCAGAAAAGAAGAAAAAAACCGAATCTCTCATCGAACGATCGACCTTTCAACCTCAATGTCTCAAAGCTCTCGGAAGATCTGGGTCCCATTTCTTCAACGCCGGGAATGGGTTCGAAATCATTTACCACACCATTTCTTGTGCAACATGATGACCGAAGCGGTTTTTCACTCTTCTTTTGGGAGTGAGTGAGGATAGCTTTTTCGGTTAAAAAGAAAGCAATCTTGCACCCCACTTTGTGCGTTGTTGTTTTTTTTTTTGTTGCGTGGACAACCCCTTGTGACGACGGGGGCATTGGGTAAAAACCTTATTGCAGAATATCTTTGCAGTAGGTCGAAAAGCTCGCATAACACACATCCGGAACGAAAGAAAAGACCGATAGAACACAACGTTCCAAAGGTCCCATAATTGATGCGACTTTTCGACAGCGCTACCGAAACCGTTTTGTTGCGAGAAACCAAAGGAAAGAGAGCCAACCCAATGACCAACCCGACCATCGTCTCCTGGCCGGGGGTTTGGATTCGGTCGGTTGGTTTTCGTATTTCTTTACGGTCAGGTGGACTTGCCTATTCCAAACGCGTATCCGTATCAACCGCATACAATGGCCACCGTTCTCTGGCTCCCGGGATGCTGATGGGTCCCACTAGCAAATGGGAACAGGAATGGGGTCCGCAACGATCAGCCAGGTCCGATACGTCCCTGTGCTGAGCGCTCGCAAAACGGAAGTGATTTGAGTTGAAGCGTTGACCCGAATGTGGAATTGTGCCATTTATCAGAAAATGATTACTGTCCCAGCTGTGGCTGTGTGAGCGCCAGCCAGCGCCATGACGGGGATTCGTTAATGGGATAGTACGGAATCCCGGATTGGGATAAGCTCCGGGCTGCACGAGATCCCGAGAATGGTTCTCGACGATCGATCCCGACGAGTGTCGTTGCGGTGCGGTGACTCATCAATAATTCAAGTCAGTGTCAGCTACCGACAACAACCAGCCCCGTTCGAATGCGCTGGAATGGTAATAAATTCCATCCGATCCGTTCCTAATCAGTTTCATTTGTCGGAGCAGTTAGTGTGATGAGCACGCTTCTGTTTCTGTTGCGTGGCTTATGAGCTTGAAAGCGATGGCAGCTCTGTGGAGGTGTGATGTTATTACCAATGCGTTGTAGTTCTGTATCGAATTCCGGCATCAAATCAAACTCGGATGGAATGTAGCCGCCAATTGGGAACATTCTTAAGGCTTACTGGAAACAACCGGTGTTTTTGCTAACCACCTTCTACGCAGGGTGCAAATATATTGTATTCACACCTTTTTAGTCCTTCAAAACCATTAGTGTACCGTTGGGGGGTTTTTGGATCTTATGCGTTGACAACTACAAATCCCTCATCAAGCGCGGGATACCCCAGCGATGTCGTTTACTAATTCACGGAATGTCCATCAAATTGTCATCAGTGTTGGTTGCGTGTTATGGAAAGGAAAACAACGGAAGAAAGAGGAAAAACACATCTACCTGCCGTGTGTTTCCTAACCATCCCCAAACACATTACCTCGAGGAAGGCAAAGCCGCATCCTCATGCGCTTTGACAAGTGAACGCTTCGTACGACATCCGGAGTGAAATGGAATATTAATTATGGCCTTGTCTTTTTTTCTCCTTTTTTTTTTTGCGGCAGCACCATTTGGGACTCGCCTGTTTTCTTATTATTATACGATTGCGTTGTTTTAGGGTTGCCATTTCCCTGGGCCACTGGCTTCCCGGGGTCTAGGTTTGAATCATTCATACACTTAAGTACACTTTTAATTTGCATTTTCCTTATCATCGGGAAAAAGACCAGCTAAATGGGACAAATGGCAAAAGGAATCTTCCGAGGGTTTTCCAGAAGATTCACTCGGTGGGATAACAAAAGTGAACGAACAGTCGTTTGTGCTGAAAGCTACGACCCCCGGGCAACATTTAACCATTAGAACGTACAGTGAGATTAAAAATGGATTCCAGCTGACATGGAAGATATTTTCAAACGTACCATGTAAGTAAACGGTAGATGAGGGTGTTGGGGAGGGTCCTTTTGTCTTTGTCATTTGCAGTCCCATTTAGCAGCTTGTGCATGAATATGAGCATGATTTTTAAAGTACAAAATATGAGTCACATCGAAAAAAAACACACCCAAACGCCCCAAACTATATCGAGTGTCCCGCATGTATGCACTTGCCTTGCTGCCATGGGACCAAGAATTAAATTAACAGATTTTATCGCGTTCATAAAAAGTCCGGTCACAAGCCGCCGTAAATCGGAAAATTGTTTTTCCGTGAGTGCACGAAACCAGCAGCAAAAAAAAAAAACAAGCACAAAATGTCGTACATTGTCTCCTGCAGTGTTTCGTAACCTTTTTAACCGAAAATTTGCGCATTGCTAGCGCAAAAGGGTTTCCCGTGTAAGGCGACCAATTTTGGCGGGACATTGTTAAGCTTTACCGCCCGCTACCGTATCTCCGGGATCTTCGCCGTGAACTGTATCGGGTAGTGGAAGGAGTGCCACAAATACCTCAAGAAATTCAAAAGGCACTTTTGTGCGAGTGTGCGGGCGGGCGATGGTCGCGTTAGTGCGGTATCTCAGCGTACCATACTTTCACCTTTTGATCCGGGAGGAATAAAATTTAAATTGAACCAATAAGAAACCGCTATAAATTTGAGTGGGTTCCTTGCCGTGCGCAATGGCAGGACGAACCCGCTGTAACACATGGCGGACTTTAAGGCGCCACACAAATCCTCCCTTTTCCGGAGGTCACAGTGGATGGCGCAAGGCTTGAAGGCTATTTCAAAGGTTAGCTTACCTTTTTACCCGAGCCAAGTGGCTGGTTGGGCTTCTTATCCATTTCAGGAAGATAAGAAACAAACCTTCCCAAGTGATGGGTACCGGAGATCTACCAATAAAGCTCACAGTTACCGAAGCGCACCAATCAGTCGCATTTTCTCCCCTGAAAGTTGCAAAGCACTTTGGCGACCCTTGTTCCACGTTGGGTTTCTTAAAACAGTTCCAGCTTTCCAGCACTGATTGCAATCAATGCGTATCAAATATCCGTCACACGCGAACTCCGATCGGCACAAACTAAATTGCACGAATGTTTCGGCAATTGTAATGAATTTTTCAGCAAGCAGGCATAAATCAACGATCGAAGCCGTGGTGGTTTGGTTTCCGTAAGTGAAATGCTTTATTTACGAGTGTTCGGAGGAAAAACAAGAAAAGCTGCCACCAGATGGCGTGCCCGATGCGCCCGCATTGGCTAGTGATGAAAATTTTAGCACCGGTTTGTTTTTTGCTCTCTGCATCGCTCGTCATAATTTTACTGTTCAATGCGGGCGTAATGTTTTATCAACACCATAGGGCTTAGATAAGCAGCGGCAGCGCAGATGCAGGAATTTGGTACCATCGGCTGTAAGTGTTATTTTATCGTGCATCGGGTGTTGTAACTGGGCGAATGGTTTTCGATGCTTGTGAAAATTGATTGCGAATTGCTGGGCATCGCTTTTTGTGGAATTGAATATTTTGCTTTATTTCACGTCAATTTCTCGTGGCAAAGCTGTAGCGGTGATGGCTTTATCATAGTGTTTAGAGTGGGAAATGAGTCGGAAAATGCTTTGTATTTCCGAAACGGGGCCACAGCATACAGCAGCGTAACAAAGAGATTTCCATTAGCGTAAAATCCCTCATGTGCATAATGCGTTCTGCTATTAGCACACACATAGAAAGAAAAATGTTTGAAAATGCTTTCTCACAGTAGCGCTTCACGCAAAAAGCCCGTTTTGACCGTAGAGTGATTTTCATCATGAAGGCTAGATAAATTATCAGGAGCAAACAATTTCTTACTCTATCGAGTTTTTCGGAAAATTGCGGGAATGATTGCGGTGCCGAAATGTGTTGAATCGAGAGGCAAAAACGGAAATACCGTTCCCTATTAATATTCGAACCGAATGCTAGAGAAATTCCATTCCGAAGCGGTTTGGCGCAGAAGAAGTCAAATCATTCCCATTTGGGGCGGCTGATTGATGGGATTCGATGGTTGCACTCTACTCACTGCCATCCCAAAAAAGGCTCACCGTAATCGTTGGGGTCAAATAATCTTCGCTCGTACATTATTTGTCACATTTGTCACCAAGCATTGGGAAAGGAATTCTAAAAGGCATTAAGGCCGATTTTTTAGGCCGCTGCCGTTTTTCGTTCTTGTTAGAAGGGAAGTTAGTTGACGTTGTTCTAAATAAATCCTCCACTCGACCGATGCTGCTGCGGGTTGTGAGGCATTTAATGAAAACGCTAACAAAAATCCTGCGCTATTAAAATAAGCGACCGTAAACGGAGCGTAACCATCGGATCGGACAGAAGCTGTCATCTAATTCGGTTGAGTTGAAAGGATTCGCTCCTAATTTCATTGCCTCCCGAACGCAATTACAGCTACAACAGCAACCCTTACCGCCCATCCGAACATCCGTTTGAAAAGAAGCTAAATGGTGTACGTAGTATTACCGGCAACCAGTCTGCCGGTAGCCAACGAAAGAATGGAAAAGGGGGGAAAACTTTCCGCCATACTCTTTCCAAGATGGCAGCATTGGATGGCTGGGATAGCAAAAACCACCACAAAAACAGAAGAAATTTGTTCGAATCCGATTCAAGCTGATTGAGGAAGGTGAAAACTCATTGTCCCTTGACCCCTCCAGCCCTGCTTGCCCGTGTAGACAAATGGAAAAAGTTTCGGGCATGTTTTTACTTTTTCCTCTACGCTTTTCCGCCGTCTCTCGGCGGTATGCCATAAATAAAGCTATCCTCGATCGTTCCGTTGATTAATCCTTCCGATTTTGTGTGAGCTGGCAGCCGTTGCCGAGGGGTGAGGAAAATGCGTGGTAAAAATCGGTTGGTACGCTTCGGGTTTTCCAAGACGGTTACGGCCAGCACATTCGAACATTGTTGCCCGGGCAAACATTTTCGGGCTTTGTTTCATTTGGCTGATTATCGTTAATATCTATTTACTTTCGATGGGGAAGGGAGAAAGCGAGGAAGAGACTGGGTGCGTTTCCATTTTCACCCGAAGAAACTGGAAGCGGCTTGGCGAAACCTCGGAGACAAGTAACCAAACTCAATTATGCGCCTTCCTGTGATTGGAGTGTCTTTCGAATTCATTTCCTCTCGAATAGGAATGCCAATTTCCTTGAGGGCGGAAAACATTGGCAAAAGCCGATTTACCGTGCTTTTGTGTTAAGCTATTTTCTATCCGTTTATTTTTTGTTCTGTGGAAAGAGTTTTGCTGGAAATGATCCTTCCCTATCCAAGACCATGACGGGTTTAACGATCAGCTTTCATACAGTTTATAGTCGCGAAATGAACTTCCGAAACTGCATGTGTGCATCTTGCAGGGGAAAGGTTTTTCCAGGAAGCGGATCTATCCTTTCCGGCGTCGTTCAATGTTTTTAGCCAGTGAAATATGCAACCCTCGTTCCCTGGCAGTAAACCACAGCTAATAAGATTGGAATCTCTGCCTCCAGTGTTGCATCATGCTCCGATTGCATAGACCACTTCCGGCGTGGAAGTGCATCAGGAGCAAATGATGGAACATGTCGCCCGGTTCCATCCGTACGTCATTCCACTGTCGAATGTGACGCCAAATATCCGTACGACGACAACGGTTCAACGATGTGGAAATGGAGATCGGGAAAAACGCATTATCTAAATTGAAAGATAATTGCATTTGGTACCGTGCGTCCACCTGACCCGCCCCCATTGCCTGGTGACTTTGTGTCGGTAATCATCCCGGGTCGGTAAAAGACACGCTACGAAAACAGTTCCGTTCCGTTGCGGTGGTTGCAACCTGATCGGACCGTAAGACCGTGGCAAAGCCCCATCTTGGGGAAGGTCTTTTGTTTGTACGCGCATCGGAAAATAACACACCCAAACCGTCGGTGCCCGAGGGCATCGATGATGACGGTTGTACACGATGAAGCAACTGGCTTCCTTTAACGACCGTTTCATTCGCTTTCGGGCAGGGAAAGAACAAGCGAACGGGTGGACCGAAATTGGCCGCCAAGTTTAGTCGCATGAAACATTAATTTCATGGTCTCGGTCATCAGTGCCAGTTCGAGCGTCGAGATTTACGGTTGCCGCTTGCACACGCCAAAAGTTGTCCCCTAGAAACACCAGGCACCAGGATGCAGCCGATGAAATCGTTCTATCTGTTCTCGAAGCTGTTCGGGCTGTGTCCGTATCCGCTCGATACGACGGTACCGGTCAATACGCGGGCTAGCTTCGTGAAGCAGCTACTGCCGACCTACACGGTGCTGTTGCTCTACTCGTCCTGCCTGGTGAGCATCTTCTGGCAGAGTGGCAACACGTCCGACATTTCCAACGCGGCTAATTGGATACAGGTGAGACATGGCGTTGTCTGCTTCGAATCCCTTCTGAACAGGGGCGGCCATGAATGTTTTAAAGGGCGAGCGCAGGAAATCAATTCTATCAAACTGACGAGCGTTTAGGAGCAGCAGAGGGTAAAAGAGACGTTTCGTGGTACTAACTTCTTAAGAGCTGTTGAAGCAAAATTAATTGAATAACGTTTAAAAACGGAGCACGAGAATTGTTTTGAATTGACTAGTTACTAAAATTACGTTGGTTCACTGATAGAACTTTCTAAAAGCGTATTGAAGCTGTTTAGCTGAGTAGCGTATTGCACACATTCAGGCGTCCATAGTCGATAAATAGGTTCTAGGATAAATCGACTCTTTACGGCATTGTGCACCAAACTCAGAATTCTTTCTAGAGCAACTGAAAACAGTGCTGTACAGGAATTATTAACTTCTAATGATGTGCCATCAAACGAATCGTAGCTATCAATCGAACATTAGTCGTGATTTCACCACACAAGAGAAAACAACAACTTTCATTCTCTCCTTCAACAGTTCATTCCCAACTCGTTCGCGTACATTTTCTCGCTTGTCTTTGCCATCCGGCATCGCACGATGGCCAACGAGATCCTGACCACGTTCGCCATCTGTGACGATCGGCTACGTACGCAGTTCGGCATTTCCTTCACGATGCCAAACATCAAAATGCGACGTGTATCCATCCTGGCGTGCATAGGTATGTAAACTTGTGAAAACACTAGTGCTTCGTCTCGATGTACGTTAACGGTGCCTGGTGACCCTTATTCTGGTAGAGTGATTTGTAATGGGATTGATGCTATTGTACCTGTGACCGTGAATATGTGTATGGAAATAACGAGAAGAGAAACACAAAAAAGAACCATCAAGCGTGATGTAACAGACACAGAGGTCAGGAATCGTTCACCCATGGCTAATGATGCCCTTACTTGTACCTTTTTATTTTTCACACCATCGAATCGTTCGTAACGCGCTGCAAACACACGGCCCGATTCAGTCACCATGACCTGCGGCAGTACAATCGGTGCGCTGACTTATTTGATCGGAGTTAATTGGAACCGTATATGGACGTTGCTGTATTGGATCGCTTTCTGCATGCCTAAGGTAAGAAGGTTACAGTATCGTAACCATGGTCGACCATTTGAGGGTCTGTTTTGCTGTGCTGGGATTCCGAAATAAAAGCAGCAAGTAAACGAGATGCTACTGCCGAAACGTAGCAACGTAGTCTCTTTTTACGGTTGTTTTCGGGTCAATCAAGCAAACTTCAATGCATTGCCATGGTTGTGCCGGTGATTCAGAATTGGCATTAGGGTATTTGTTTTGAAAAATGCTTTATGTATATTGGCCATCGAGTGTGAGGTGGTGTAGTCTTAGCACAATAAAATGCCACCAAAAATGGGATGATGGTATTTTTGTAATGAAAAAAGCAGTCATTATAAAGCTGTTGCTGTGCAGTTAGTGCACTGCATATAGCTTTATCACTAAGCTATACAGCACTGAATAGTATTTTCCGTGCGTTCATTTCACAGGCAATTGAGCTACATTTATAGCGCTTCTAGTTGCGTAATTGGTAGTGTTGGGTGTATGTGGTGCTTTAAAAAAAACTCTCCACAAAAAAAATCGCTTTTAGAGGCTTTTAGTTGAATGTGTGGCGCTCAAACTGCTTACACTTGTAAGCAAGCTCAATAGTGCACTATCAACCCTCCAAACTTGACGATACCGAGTACTCACCCATATCGGAGTAGAAAAGATAAAAGCCAAAGCTCGTTCGCGATTGGGCATAAAAGTGCACGGGAAGTTAATTACCCTTGATCGCACTAAGCTCTTGCCTCTGCATGGTCTCACCGATCCTCAAAGGGATCGCCCATTGTGTAAGACTCCATTAGAAGGTCGTACGCAAAATTTGACTTTCAGATGAGCAGGCAATAAAAGCCTGTTTCAATGTGCCATTTTTTTGTTGTTAGCTCTCCTAATCGCTCGACCAGGAAAAGCTACCGTGATGTGGCAGAATTGGGACTGACGTTCGCATGAAAAGCTAGAGGGAAAAATTTGCCTATGGTGCTTCGCGTACCATGACTTGCAGCATGGTACACGATGAATCCTTTTGAAGCGCGTTGCAGTGGTTAGTAAGTTAGCATAAAAGATAGCATATTTTTTTTTGTAGAAAAAGAAAACAATAAAAACACTTACACCCAAAATAAATAAAACAGCTGCTTCACTACGTTTTTTAAGCGAATTTTGATAAATGTGCTATCTAAAGTTTTGCTTCGTGCTTTTCAACATTCCAAAAGCTTGCAGAGACCAAACATGCTTGATAATATTTTTTTATTGCTTTTACATCTTCTTTTCTGGCGCTGCAATGAAATCTCGCCACGATCAGTTTGGGTTGCTTCTGTTCAGTTTCCAGTTCGCCGGTTGCATCCTGTATCTGTCGGATCGTGCCATGCTGCTGCTAAGGGGCATGAAGTAATCAACCATACACCCTCATTTTTTCCTCACTCGCACTGCTTGCACCTTTTTTTACACTTCCACACACGCATACACCGTGTAACAATCCACAATCTCATCACGCGCACGCAACTGCATCGGATTGCATATGAGCCCGTTTCCGGTAACCATCCCGGATGACCTTTACGCGCACGTGTCATAACATCCTGTTCACCGTGTTAACCGTGTTGGACCGCACAAGTATTTTAGATTAAAAAAAAGCTCCCACCCGATGGTGGAATGATTCCATTTGGTCTTCCAGTTGAATAACATTTTCCTATGTTGTGTAGTAATTTTCCGGTTGGCATGGAAAATCTCGCCCTGCAACCGCAGGCCCACGGGCACGCCCAGTACAAAACACTCAACATGGCAATGGGCGGCAACCATCTGCCGAGCATGCATGAGGGCAAGCTGAACCGGCTGACCACGCTCGCCACCATCAAGATCCGCGCCATTAGCCCGCTCGACTCCATACAGCACATACGCGAGGTGGTTGAAATGCTGCAGGACCTGTCCGTCAAGATAAACCACTGTTTCGGCAAGCAGGCCATCTTTTCGCTACTGTCCGCGTTCACCTGCGTCACCGTGCAGCTGTACTACATGCTGAACCACATCAAGTCCGGCTTCACTGCGTCCCGGTCCGAGATCTATGCACTCGCGTCCTGCAGCCTGCTGTTTCTGCACGGCATCGAGTTTTGGTCGCTGTTTACCAGCGGCGAAAACGTACGGCTCAAATGGAAAAAGGTGATCAATTTCCTGTTCTTCATGAAGTCCAAATCGTCCGACGATGACTTTCGGAACAAGGTAGGTAGGAGTGTGAGGGTTTGAGTAGCTGTAGGTGGCAGTATCATAATTAAAAATCGCGGATATTAAAATCGTTCCGATGTGCTTCTTCCGGTGCGTCCGGATATACCGACCGGCCCACACCCACGTGTTTCTTCTAGGTGGATGATCTGATTTCGTTTATGGTGACAAATCCACTCGAGTTCAACGCGTACGGTCTGTTTCCCATCGATCTGTCCGTACTGACCGGGGTAAGCAAAGTAGGGCGGATGGTGTGACGGCATGTCCTCACACATCCCCGAACAGAAGCACTAGTTTCCGGAACACGTAATTAATGTTGCTTCCAATGATTTTGTGTTTCCGGCTCCATTTCTCCCTTCCTCCAAAACAGATAGCTTCCTCCATCACGACCTACCTGATCGTTTTGATACAGTTCAAAATTTCCGAGGAACAGTCCAGCACCTATGATGAGGATTCGGACGACAAAAGCCAAATCCAGTACTCGGCACACTGAAGAGGAAGCCACCATTGTGGGTGGTCCGGTTTGATGGAGATTGGATAAATGCCGGCTGGGCTGGTAACGTGCCCTGTACGTTGTGCTCGTTATGCGTGGTCTATCATCGATCGCTGTTGAAGGTTAACATCTTTCACACCATCAACCAGGTAGCACGGCTAGCTGAAGCATGTGAAGTGAAACGAAATTAAATCAACGCATAATAAATTAAATTGGTTAATATGTTTTATTTTACCTCACCAAGCCAAAAATCAAACAAACTGGGAAGTGGAAGTCATTTTATAAATCACAGGAGTTCAATTACATTAGCTGTTAATCGTTTTGCATACTTTTGGGGGTTTAATTGTGATGTTTAACTATCGGTGTGAATAGACAGTGTGCAATTCAAGATTGCACTTATTTATTTTAGTCAATCGTCCAAACGTCAAACGTCAAACTGTTTGATAAATCTATCTGAAAAAATAATGTTTAGGTCACGTATCCACATATTCATTAAATTTATCACAATACAAATTTCAATTGTATGTTTATTGCTACAAATTGCATCATGTTTCGAGATGTGAAAAGTATATTTAATTGGAAAGGACTATTTCCACATTTCATGCTGTGTGATGCATCCTAGAATCTTTTTAATTTTACTACGTTTTAAATCTCCTATAGACCTTCAGCGTTGCCTTGCTTGTGATTTTTAATAACACCGATTAACAGATCGTTATTTTACTTTCCTTAAGTTCCATTCCTTTCGCTATTCCGAGTTCTGTTCCGTACGCCACTTTAATGTAGTGCTACGTACGTAATTCAAAAGCCTTGTGATCATTTAATTGCTCTCGAAGCGCAACCACACCACCGCACCACGTGTGCACGCCACTAGATGTACGGCGAATCATGCTTAGGAACTATGCGCCATGCTTAGCATCGGTAACAATGATGAGTGGTAGTGCTTTGCCGTTATCCCGGTAGCCATTAAGCCGGTAACAGTTTGTAATAATCGCTTTACAAAACATCCTCCCTACCAGGCACAATAGAACGCAGCGCCGGAAGAACTGGGTCGCCGTGGGCACTTGAACAGTTAACCGCACACCGCTGCGTAGAAAACGTCGGCATTACCGACGATAGTCAGTGGTACAAGGGAAAACCGGGAAAGGAAAACCGTTTAAGACCGGTTAATGCCGCTTCCAGTGGGGGCCATAATTACAAGTAAGTACATTTATTACTGGCGATTCCAAAATTATACACAACGAAATGAGCAACAAACGGGAAGAACGGGGGCTTTTCAAATGTCATGAGAATAGAGGGCCGTGAGTTTAAATGGGTGAACATTAGACCGTCATTTAGACAATGTTCTTTTGGTGAGTTCCGTTAGCGAGAAATCGGTGAGTGCTTCTTGAAGGAGGGTTTAGGGTGAATGGTTCACATCCATTCTAGTACGCGCACAACCAGACAGTGGTAACATGCGTCCCAAAACGGCAAATTATTAGCTACGATCATGAAGTGGTTTTGTGTGTAGCGGTTAAAATTGTAACTGGAACTTTCCACCCATTAGAGTTGGCGTGCGGGGTCTAACACTGCTCCAGCGATCGTACAAAGGATGCACAAATGTTCAACCAGCAATTTAAATTCGAGAACTCAGCTTCATTACGCTAATTAACACGGAAGCGCAAGCGCCCCACTTAAGGCAACGAAATGTGTTACCGAACTTTTACGAACTGCGTGTCAGAAAGTGTTGTTCTGTTTGGGGCTATACATTTTCCAAGCATGGAAATTCCTTTCGTCTGTTCAAACTGACGTTTGCTGCTATACAATGTTGGTGTGCTACGAGATTACTCTCCCGGGACATGTGAGTGAAAGGCCCGACTGAAGGTGAGCAAAAAATAATAAACTTAAGCTGCACACCCCTTTCCAACAGGCCACAATGGTGCTAAAAAGTTTGTGCTTGTAGGATTACGAAAAAAAAAGACAGGCAGTATTGCTCCACGTACGCCTCCCCAAGTGCATCTGGCTGGAAATAGTATGGGCGGTATGGGAAAGAAATTAAAACTGCTCCCTTGTTGGTCGAACCAAAACCGGGCATCGGGTGCACGTGGAAGGCACGGCAAGCAGTTGGAACGTATAGAATGGTAACAGAACAATAACGACAATACCCGAAACAAGCGCACACGTACAAATGCACGGTACTATTGTACCGGGCCAAGCTTAGCGCAGGCAAGGTGTTTCATCGAAAATGGAGGCCAAGGTGAGGGTTGAACTCGTGCTATAGTGTTTTTGTTTGCCTTTCCCTTTTGTAATGCCAACATACACGAGCTCTGTGCGCATTTTTATGCCCAACCGAATGTGTCCCTTCCTTACCTCCCTCCCTTCCTGCACCTACTTTCTACCATCTCACGTATGTACTTAACAATGGGGCATTCTTTCGGTGCCTTCATACCGACACCTGCCAACCTTACGAGGTGCAGGTCGTTTCTACAGAGTCATGTTACCTTCCTGCCTGTCGTTGGAGAGGCGCTGCAAACGCTTTTCGCCCCTGACATACGCTTGAAATGCAGCCACAGTCTGGATCGCTTCACCTGAATCCTTGAAATGGCTCATCTCAGCTGAAGATAAGACGCATCCTTCCTGCCTACTCTCGCAAAGGTTGAAGCTAATGTTGGGCACTGGTGGAAGCTTGTGGCATCCATGCCCGCCATGCATTATGTTTATGCAAAGGTTCGACTTTTAGCTGTGCGATGCATAACGCTTGGGTTGTGCTGTTGAAAATATTCTAGTTATTACATTAAAAACTGCGCCCATGCTTCCTTCTGAGGCAGATTTACATTTTCACTACGGGTAGCGAAGCCCGTTAAACGGACCGTACAAACACAAAAATGTCGAAAAGTGCAGCAAAAAAAAATAAAAAAAAAAATTTGTTTCTTCAGGTGCAGAATGCTATTCCAGCCAACGAAGCATGGGTGGAGTTAGGTACGAAGGAATTCCAAACAAAAACTATCAACATATGCAGTGCAAGCGGCTAACGTTACGGGTAGTTTTTGGTTAGCGTAGAATCATTTCTGTTGTTGCATTACTTCGTTTGTTTTGTGCGCAAATTAAACCATTACAGTGAAGGAAGTTGCTTGTTGGCAATAAAGTGTTCAACTTGACCCGAATGTTATAATTTTTTGTTTGAGAAAAGTTTTCTTCAGTAGCTGAAAACATGTTAACGTGTTGCAGAATTGAAGCTTCTCAAACAAAAAGTTTTAATAAAGCAATCTCCAATTTTCTTTTAAAATCGTGCAGGGAATGCTCATAAAAAAAATCTACAAATACGAGAGTACAAGAAAGGTTTGAAGGAATGCACGGCTAAGCCGTTTTAACAAGCAAAGCAAAGGTTTAGCACTGTACGAATATTAAAGTGCTACAGTTCCCAAGCAGTCACATTGAAATTCAAAATACAATCCCCGAACAAATGCGGCACAGAATAGGATAAATATTGACATAAGAGTCATCCGATCGAAATACAGTGAAAAGAGGATTAAAGTATTCATGAATCACTCCTTCGCTGGCTTCGGTACCGATCTGTGCATACAGGAGCGTGGAAAAAAAGTATCACATACCACAGCACATCAGCAGTTCGAGCATATTGGCGGAAAGGAAAATAAACCAGAGAGTGTGCGGGATCCTCCAAAAACCAACCAGCTGATGCGAAATTCGAAAGCTTACACACAAGCGGCGGAAGCATTTTAACTCACTAATGCCAGCAGGAAATCTGCTTCACCGTCGATGAAGTTTTCATCCGTTAAACTAAGTTCAAGGATAAACAAACAAGACAAAGCGGTGAGTGAAAAAGTTTGTACCTTGCTAAATGTGTTTGTCTGATGGAGACGCCCGGTACTTTGAGTGTTTCGGTAAAGAGACGTGTTGAGTTGGATGATATGCACCGCTTGATGAATTTCATTCTAGTAACAGTGATTGTTTTATTGTATCAAAAACCAGAAAACATTCTGATGCTTTTTTTTCTTTTATAAAGGTTCACTATTCTCTAACTAAATGCAAAAATACACCAGTCCTACAAAGTACTGGGCGTCTCCATCATTGAACATTCAATTAAAGCCTACATTCATGCTTTTGTTTTCATTTATTGAAAAGTGGTGCAGTAGCAGGGATTCTACAGAATTATGTACAAACAAATATGTTTGACCAATGAAATGGATGTAATGCCATTTCGAACAATACCGAATAGGTGTTTTCCATTTGTATTAGGTCTCAAAAAAGGTATTTTCATCCTTGTTTTGAAAAAACGAATGAAAATAATGAAAGCAACAGTATATTGTTTCGGTTTTGAATTTGATTAACTTTACACCATGAAGACCCGCCCTTTATGAATAAAAAAAATACACCATAAAGACACACATATACGTATACATTGGAATTTCAATTCGATTAAAGTGAAAACGTTGCTTTTCGTTAGAGGTATCTGTGAGTTCGATTTCATCAAATCAAAATGGTTTGATTAATAAAATGGGGAGTAAACATTGATTTTTACTCCATCAATATGGAAATAAGAGTTACTTGGCGGCAAGGTGGTAGCAGCACTAGACTTTAAGCGGTAGCGGAATCACGAAAAGCAGAAATGGCATGCCATGACCTCTCAAAAATAAGTAGGCGAGAATGAATGAGAAATCTACCAACCATTTATTGAATTGATTGCAAAATTTCTTAAACAATTTATACTTATTTTTAGGAGCTGGTCCTTAAGCCTCGCTTTATACTTTAATTAAAATATCTACAAGAAAAGTAAACAGATTACTTTATTACCTCCAAATTACTTCAAAGATAATGCTCAACCAACTTAAATCATGTCTATCATGCAGTGAGGCTTAACAACTTTTTAAAGGATTTGCGCAAAGAACAACCCGCACGATATACTATTATTAAAAAGTGTAGCACAAGATAAATACATTTCATCTATCAAGGCGTTCCGATCAGCCCGCCGAAAACCCCTTTTGTTCTGCTGAACGGCCAACCATCTGCTTGGCGGGTAAGTTTTTGTGACGAAAAGCGATCTTCATTAGTGTTTGCGGTACGGCAAAACCCGTCCAGTGACAGAAGGCTACAATAGGCAAATCGTCGTTCCTGGCCTGGTTCATAAATCACTCCCTTGTTTGTCCAGCCCTTCCAGAACAATGATGGCCACTGAACGGAAAATCGTACAACCCTTCCGGGCGTCAATGGGATCGGTAGCCCTAAAAGCAGTGCGTTAAATAAAACCCAACACACCACCGGTCCAATGCGGGACACTCCAAGTAAGTAATTTGGTGTGCATATTTTAACATAAATTAATCGAAATCGTCCACGCTGGATTGCGGAGATCAGGAGAGTTGAGGTGTGGCTCGAGACAACGTGCGACGGAATAATGAAGATTAATATCGTCAGTTCGATGTCGGAGAAAAACGCTAGCACACACAAAGATAAGCCAAAGCGCGATAGCCGTGTCGTGTCGGCCACGATACGTTTGAAGGATGGAACGATTCTAAAGACGCTTCGTTGAAGATTCGTGTAACGTTCCCTTTGCGCTCTTAATCTTCCACTTTTTCGGGCTACGATGAATTCCCAAGGTTTTTGTGTAGGCGCTTTATCAAGTGTTTTTTACGCACATTTTATACACACATCGTTTTTCGCACTGGAGAGTTGTGTGAAAAGGATTCCCGTTCGAAGGAGGAACCCTACCAGGGGGATGATCACGTCTGGCGGGTTCGACCGTGTTGTGGTTGACTGATGAATATTAATCATTAAGTGGTGAACTGGAGTTATGCTGCAATCTTAAGCTCGTAAAGACCATTACCCGGCAGCCTGAATACACAATGAATCGTGGCTAATTTCAATTGCTCCCCCATACAAGTTGCTGGAACTGGTGAAAAAATGGTCGATAAATAAAAGCAAGCATACACATATCTCTCGGAAAAATGGGATCACTTCCAAAGCAATACCAGTTAATCTGATTTTGCTGCGTGCTTTCGAACGAAAAGCTCATCCATCCCTTTAAAGAGGGTTGATTGTTCTTCGTCAGCTCCAAATCAGTGATCTATAATCAAACGATAGAGCCCTTATCCTGTCGTGAGACAATTTATCTTGCCAATGCCAATGCTCTGCGGCCAACACTCCCAATCAGCAGCGATTCGTTTGGCTCGTTCACGTTTAAATCCACCACCACGTGAAAGCCCACTGAAATAGAAATGATTACATTTATTCGTTTCGTTCTTCGCTGATTGAGGTTTTGCGTTCTATTTCACTGATTATCTGCACGGCACTGCAGATATCTGAATCCTAGATCCCGGATGCGCAAAAGAGCCGATCGATTAACCGATGTCACGAGGTAGAGTGAAGAACGGCAAAAAAGGATGAAAAGCGAGTAGAAATGTTTTCAAATTGATAACTCAATCCACATGCCCGGGCCACCAATCGGATCGGTACGCTGTCGATGAGTGGCATCGATCGCAAAAGGAGAATGGCAAATCCCTGCCCGCTGGTGGGTTTGCCCGAGGTAAAAGGCGCTTATAGAACAATGTAAGCATCCCGTTGAGAATACGCCCAAAGCGACCAGAACGCTAAGACAAAACTCCAACGGCGTGGTACGATAACACAGTGCAAGGAAACCAGCAAAAGGCAAACTGGTATGCTTCGACGATTTCTCTTGCCGTTGACATCAATGCCTTTTGGAAGCAGAAGAGGCTTGGGGGTTTGCTGCTTAACCATTCCACTCAAAAAGGAACCCCAAGGGGACAGTGCCTGGCGAAATGAGCACACAATCCGAAACAAAGCAACACTAACGATGACACACGCTGCTCGGAAGACAATGAAATAAAACATGGGATTTTTCTTCCTCACCGAGCAGACATGGGAGCGAAGCGTGTTATCATCCGACCAGCAGGAGCTGGTTGGTCTGTGACTCAATACTGGATTGGTAGCTACTTTTGGAGAGGTTTCACGTGAGTTTGGAAGTGGAGTAGAAATTTATCTAAACGCGGGTGTTGAAATGATTTGAAGAGATCCTTTCCCATTGCAGCATTCTCGAAGGGAGGGTCTAAAGAATTTCCTCTCGTTCATTTGTCTTTTCTTCCCACTAGAACGCATTTTAACATTGTTCGTTGGAAAAAGGAAATAAAGTAACGATAGCAAAGCATACTGGAAGCAGAATGTACTATTCGTTGCTTGAAAAGCGCCATACCAAGGAAGCCATACATGAACGTGAGTATCATTCTGGAACCATTGGAAAGGGGAGCGGGGAGGGGAAGGAATGGAGGAAAAGATTTATGATTTACAAACCAGTTCAGGATTACGAAAAAAAAAAATGCAAAAATATCCCGATGCAAAGTCATTCATGGTTCGATCGGAGCCGACCCAGGGTTTAGTGAATTTTTGTACTCGAAGCACTGGCAAAGATGTAAATCCATATTTTATAAGCTCGCCAATGCGAAGGATTATGAAGCAAATTCGGTATGTATTAATTGACTAAAAATACATTCACCAACCGTAAAAATAAACATAGCCACGTTACGCATTTGAATAGGTTTCGATTTGTTCGTAGTCCTTTGTAGGTGAAATGAGTGCGGCCTTTTTTTTGTTATTTCCTTCCATTATAATGGCTCCGCTCTATTTCGGGTACGGGCAAGACAGGAAACGGAAAGGCATCGGGTGTACATAAAAACAGCCAACATCGAATTGTAAATTTGTTTTGCGAAAATATTATCGCATTTATTATTCATAGCCCGCTCGGGTGGTTTGGTGTGGATCGGGTTTTTCCTGTGCGCACGATTCCCATCTTTAGCATGGCGGGCAAGCTGTGCAATGACTGTAGCGGAACATTAATTTACGAACGACGAAAGGCCGTCGTGCGCATTCGGGAGTATCGAGTCATGCCTGTCGGCCGAAACGAATTACCAATTCCATTGGATGCACTCGTGTACCGCCAGGCATGGGAAAAGCATGAACATACAATCGATTGTTTTTTTGTTGGTGGTTTTAGGTATTCTTACAATAATGACAAGTAAAATTGCCACTAAAAAATATCCTTAATGCGGTACACAGAAAAAAAAACATACATATCCATAAAGCTTTCGGTTCTTTCACAATGGTACGAAACGTCCAACCAACATCACTAACACGAGCAGGATAAATGAGTGTTTAATTTTTTTGCTAGCGGTCCCTCCTACTTAACGTAGCACTTGTTTCCGGAGTTTACCAGCACTAGCCCCACAGCACGGTGGTTTCGTGGATGGCTATTTAAAAAGTGGTAATGAGCAGGAATAAGTGCGCAAATATTATAATGAGGTAATATTTGTACTCGGTAGCGTACCATTGGGGTGGCGTTTGAAGGACCTTGGGTGTGCTTTTTCCGTAGGAGTAAACCCCTTTTTGTGCTGAGCGCTTCCGTTTCTCCATTTGCTTCACTATTGCTCCTCTTCCTCATTCCCAACACACAGTACATGATGGTATAGTACTGCGCCATGAATACTAAGTGTATATTTTTGGCTGACGTGAGCATTACCGTTGCGTGCAGTAGCAGCAAGGTGCCGGGTTTTTCGGCCAACCGCAGCCTGTCGAGCAGCTTAGTGTGCTGTAATCCTGCAGCCAAAGCGATATTTCCGTATTGCCTTCATCCTTCGTTATAGAGGTTAGCCCTAAGCTCGGTAGATTAAACTATGCAACTCGTCAATAGGGAAACGTGGAACAAATGTACGTGTTGGTTTATGATTATTAAGTTTGTAAGTTGATTTTAATCGCTTCTAATTTCATACAGAGGAATGATAGTTTATTCATAGAATTGTTTGTTCGCCTTTGCAGAAAATTTACGCTAACGAGCAACATTTTATTTCATAAAATCAGTCATCTATGCGACACACTGTTTAATAATGTTTGTTCGTACATTTGCAATATTTTGTCAACATTAAATTGTGGCTCAGGAGAAGTGGTTTCGTTTACATAGAAAAAAAATCTCAAAGCAAAACTCTTCGAAAAACGATTTCGTGTTGAAATTTGCCTATACTGTGCTCCCGTCCCAAAACGTGTTTCATGTGTTTGCTGTGTCGTAAATCGATCGCACCATCGCTGTTAGATGTTGAGCACGCAGCAAGAAGAAAAGAGAAAAAAAACGCAAATCTACAAACCTAGGCCATAAAAACATCGTAAACCACATGTATCATGTTCGGAAAGTGTTTGCTACTTCTTTTTCGATCACTGTTTGAAGTGCGCTAGTGCTAGACATTATTATGGACGAGACGAAGGCGAACAACACCAAACCAACAAAAAAAGGACACTCCCTGTACAGCAACACCCAGCGACATCGTCATGCGAACGGGGGCCAAAAAATGTGGCTCCGTGCAAATACGTGCCACCGAGAGGTTTTGCTGGCCCATCCCTAGACGTGCAACCGGCATATGAGCGTGACGCGGTACCGTACCGGTGAATGCGATAGCTTGAATTTCCGGCTCGGTTTCCTACCATTCCCACCGTACAGCATACCGCCCTGGCACAATAATAACACACCTCCTACAACGGGCCAGCTTCACCTCGCGATCACGCTACCCTCCGCTAGAAAAGCGCTAGAAGAATTCAAGTGACTAAAGCTCGGCTTCAGGCAAGATGAATCGAGGCTGTGTTGTAGTTTTTCTTCTTTTGCTTTTCCTGTGTTTGCTCATACCCTCGGTGAAAGCTCGGGAGGAATCTTGCAATCATAACATTCCATTGAAATTTATAGAAATACTTTCCGCCTTGACATAATTTGGGGAATCGACAAATCCGGCATTGCCGCGTATTGAAGCATTTTGGGGAAGGATTTGCGTTGCACATGGCTGGTGAGTTTTGTGTTTGTTAGGAGCGACCCGATGGTACTGACAATTGGATAGCACCGTGCATGTACATACTCATCAGTGCACCGAAACCGTGAGCTGAAATGTGGTAAATTGATTGCAAATTCATGAGAGCAACGTTGTTCACGGCAGCAACTCTCAAACATGAGAAAGCAAACAATAGGGATTGACAGAAAAGTTGATGGGGCGGAATGATGCTCTAAGGTCTGCTTAGTTCCGAGCTTAATGCTTGTGGAAGCTTATAGTTTAATCAGAAGTTACGCTGCTTTATTAGGAAATTCTGATTTAAAATGAAATTTTGTGTGAAATTTAGAGCTGTTAAAGAGTTATTTCAGTAACGTGATCATAACTTCAAACAAAATAAGATGAAATCAAGTTATAAAATAATTATAAAATTAATCAGAATAAACATTAACTTTAAACCTCTATGCAATATTGAAAATGATGCTTAATATTGTTAAGCCTAAAGTTAGGCTATGTAAATGCACCACGCAATGATTCTGCTTCTACCTCGAAGTTGGCCGAGTTAGGAGATCTTAAAATTACTATTGACAAGAAAGCAATCTTTGTGATAATCTTCTACTCTATCTGCTGTGCGAATCAGACGTGTGATATTGCCATTTACAATATCATGAAAAAGTACTTTTATTATTTTTTGTGTAAGATGGTGCTATTGACACAGATCCTTCACATGACTAACCGTGACTAAAATTCCATTTGGACCGTTTATCCATAGCAAGGACTGATTTGTTTGCGTGGTGAAATAAGTCTGACACGGATCAGGCCGAAAAACAATTCAAAAAATGGAACAAACCCATCCAACAAACTAAAACCTACATATTATTTTCAGGGATTGGGTCACCAAATGACTCTTGGAACCAAATGCAAGTTAATAAATAATTGGAAAGAAAAAGAAAGATAACTAACAGAACCAGTTCTTTCACGTAACTTCCAACATTATAATTTTTTTATTATTTTATTTATTCAGCCCTGCACATCATTGCAAGTACCCACCTAATGTTCTTGAAAGCTCCTTTAAAATATTAATTGAAATCTTAATTCTTAACAAAAAAAGCCACTTTAAAAAAACACGCAACACCATAAAACACCAAAGGAAAACGAAAACACTCTAACGTTTCGCTAAAAAGCGCCTCTAAAATGAGCGTAATTTTAGAATTAGTTCTACGACGGTCTGGTTTCATCATGCCACTTCAAAAACAAAACAAAAATGCAAAACTGAGGCAGTCCAGTTTCAACGACTCCTAAAAAGGTAGAGGCATTGGGATAGAGGGTCCATTTTATTTTTTTATTTTGGGCACACCTCCATACGGTGCAATTCCATACACGATTGCCCCATGCGAAAACGGGCCTAAAACGAAGCCCTGCTTTACAGCGAAACCGCTTGAGCAAAGGCATAAAAATGAGCACTTCATATTCATTTCATTACACACTCTTTTTTATTACACTCCCCGTTCAGCATGCAGGAAATGAAAGCTATAATGGTGGCACACCGGGAAGCGCGAGCAAGGGGAGTTGTGGGAGCTTTCCTTTACGGGAGTCATAAATGGCCTCAAGTTTGCACTTCTTTACTGGAGGAAATGCGGCTGTCTACCTTTGCTAAATCTTCCATATTTCTCTCGCTGGAAATGGAATATATTTATATATAAAAAATAACAAATACACACAGACACACACCGGCACACGATCTACCCTGTACATTACAGATTCCCACCGGAAGTAATGGCGAACGGAGCACGGGAGAATGGATTTATTTATGTGCATCAAAGCGAAGTAAAAATCTCTGTCCTGTGAGTGCTTTCACCGGTTAGCCGGCCCTGAAGGGTCTTCCCTCCCCCAACGGAGGTGGTTGAATATCTGTGAAGGAAATATTTCCGTACCACCCGGCACGGGCTACGATTTATGCTGCAACTTACATAATACATCATCACGATAATTGTACAGATACAGGTAAAAAATGCTTCCCGGGACCGTAGAACCGTGGAACGGGATGGGCCGTAGTGGGATCTTTGAAAACTGCAAGCGTACGCGCTTCGCGTCTGCGAATTGCATAGCGCTAGGCGTTGCAGGATGAAGCGCTCGGAATAATAAATGTAACCAGGGTGGTAAAGGAACGCTTTCTAACCGGGGTATGATAAGAAGCTCGCTTGAAAATCTCTTCATGCATACGCAAATCCAACTAAATGAATCGCCGCTTGAATGAACCATATCCAGTTTTACGTTGTGTTGAAAAAAGCGTACATAACTTTTATCCACAAACGGTGATAGTTTTTATTTTTTCCTGATACAGAATGCAAACTTCTACAGGGGAAAGTTTTTTTCTAGCACAAAAAGACATTTAAATTGCCAGTGAACAACAAATTTTAATGTTGCACACATGTGGCAAGCGTGGTAAACCAAGAACATAGACATGGATTTATCTTATGTAATCCCATGCACCAATTAGTTTGCAAAGATTAAACGATAATACCAATCTGTTCAAATAAATAAAAAGAAATCCTAAATCGCAAACAGGACAAGTGTTTGTGCCCCAATTGAACGCAAAGGTTAGAAACCTTAAAATGTTCTATCCATCGCACACTAAACCTATTCTTCCACAGTCAACGATCACAATATGCTGACATTAACAAATTAATCATATCATCGCACATCGTGTCTGCCGTTGACATTCAATTTCCGCCACGTGTGATCGTAAGCTAGGATCAAACAAATTGATTCTTCTTTTTTTGTTGTAGCTACGAACAAAGTGCTCGCAATGGCCTTTAAACGGATATTGAACGATTCCCATTTTGCTGATTGCTTTCTTTCTACCGGTCGCTCATACGAAACCAGCAACGGTGGAACCGGGATGACGGAGGAACAGAGTGAAAACAACTGTCTGAAAAATCATAAGTCGAGCGTGTGTGTTTCGTTTATTTTTTCCTTCTTCTTCGTCTTATGTGCCTTCTCGCAAAGTCACGGCACAGCTTCAAGAACAACAATTGTGCTCATGGAGAAAGTTTTGCCCAACGTCTAAAAAAGCCAAACCATCATCGCTAAAGCCACCTTCAAGGGTTGCATGCAGATGTACCGAGTGACACCGAAAGCAACCGAATCAATTGATGTTTTCCAATTTAGTCGCTTTTCCCAAATAAAAAAAAAACACACAAGGGCACGCAGGGTGGAGTTTCGTGTGAAATATTAGTTTCCCATCACATGGTGCAGGGAAACGATCGATTTGGTTTGCTGGATGGACTTTTTTCTTTTGTTGCTTTCACATCCACAACAGCAACTTTCACATCATCGCATTGCTGTTTAACCTACGCTAATGTTATCTTTGCAAACCCGGACGGAGGGATGTAACTTTCTGACCAACTTTTCACCAAAAAAGGGATTGCGCCCGATCCTACTCCATGCTCGTAGCCATCCCCTTCGCTGTGCGCTGTGTCCTATCGAAAACTTACCCTGTTTGTTGCTGCCGAAGAAAGTAGCACCACTGCTGCTGGTAAGCCGTGGTGTGCGTTCTTTCTTTATTATTCCTTATGCTTTTATGCTTCAAACTTCAACCAGCCAATTTCCCCTGACGGTGCTAAATAAAAGAGAAGGAAGGAAAATTGAAATTATGATAAATTCATTTAAGCGATCTCCATTCTTCTCTCCATTGTGATGAAATTGATGGATGAGAGCCGAGTCCAAATTTATGACTTCCGGATTAGAGCTGATGCTCTCTCTCTCTTTTTCTTACACGATCTCTTCTCTCTCTTTCTTTCTCTCCAGTACACATACGCTTAACATGTCGGCAAAGTCATAACAGCTTCGAGACCGTGTGGGAATACGAATGGGGCATCGTTCGGGGAAGCTTCGTCTCAGCTTCCCAAGCGTCAAACGTACAGCTCATTCGATCAATGGTGAAATTAAATTTAGTCAGCAGTCACGCCAATTCCACCATGCCGGCACAGGGCAAACTGCGAGACACAGCCCCATTCACACTCCCATACCAAGGATGGGAAACGTGTTGGTGCTGGTTGTTGGCATACCTGATACAGTTCACCTTCTTCTGAACAGCGGTGCGCAAAGATACAACGACAAAGAAACACGCATTTCAACACGCTACATGATGGATGCTAAAAGCAGCCAAAGAAGCGAATCCAACATTCTATCGAAAAACACACACACAACCATAACGCTTTATCCACTTGTTTGCCGCCTGTTGTCACTATTCATTGTGTTGTTTTGTGTCCTTTGTTTTCCTCTTTCTTTTCACTCACTCACACACCTGCTGCAGATTATTTCATGCATTTTGATAGTGCTTTATTCTGGTGCAGAGAAAAATGTTTGATTATTTTTTCGGACCCTCCAAAAAACCAATAAACAAATTGCTTTCAATCGGAAAATTTCCAAATTTGTTCCAACCGGTCGGCATCTGCATGCAATTGGGAAGGGAAGGCAACAGGGTGGTAAAATGCCGTTGCAGTGTGATGAGATAATATTTTGCAATAAATATAGCAAACTTCAAACATTTTACACGCACACGCGGCGGAGAAGATTAAAAAATGACACGTGCATCGGAAAAGCCCCGCGCTGGGGGATTATTTTTTCTTCTTCGTCAATGTTCACATAATGAATTCTTTACTTTGGCGGTGAAGTTATTTCATTTTTTCGTTCTGTATACATATAAAACTAGGTATACCTTTCATACCTACCTATACCTTTTCATTATTATTTTCTGTTTTTAGTTTTTCGTCGAGGGAAACAGTTTGTTATTGACATTATTATTATTATATTTGCAAAGCATAAACATAATCGACCGTAAAATATGTTTTGATGCAACATATCGAAACGGTAGAAATGTGCACTACCAGATTCGCAAACACATACACCAACACTTATACTCGATCGAGCATAAGTTGTTTGCTCATACTTATTCGACACTGCCTTGTATCCGTACCGTACAAACAATCCGGAAAGCGTTCGCCATTGCATCTCGTTCCAGCCACGTGCAAATATGCTTTTGCATAAAGCTGTTTTGCAGTTGTGCCGTACGGCGGAACTCTTTAGGGGGAAAAAAACATGAATATGGTTCGAATACCGAACGGGTGTGCATAACCGATAGAAGGTTTTTTTTCTTCTTCGTACAATTGCAACTTTATCACTAACCAAAACCAGGAAGAAAATGAAAAATAGCATTGCACACGTTTCCCATCACACAGGCGCTGCAAACTGTTAGCTACGGAACATCAGAATTTTCGTACCACCTTTCTTGGAACGAACGAATGAAAAGATGGAGCCTATTTTCTACGCGCAAACGCTCGTAAAATTGGCTACAGATGGAAAATTGTAGAAGTAAATCTGGCCCAGGCCTTCATTTTCGAAACGGATGGCATGAACAACGTATGTGTGGCACTGTGATCCGATACTTCCGATAAGAGCCGCTTTTTGCCAATAGTCCCACAATATAAACCGATCACGAAACGGTAGACATAGGGAAGGAATTTTCAACGAAAGCAAAGAAAAGCGCAGCTACCCCAACAGTCGGGCTCGGGAAATGGGGAGACACAAACGGAGACAGACCGTGTAAAAAAAACGAAACTATTCCCAAAAGGATTGTGTGACAAGCAAAATGGCAAACAGAGCAATCCCATAATCCTACACCTACCGTGCAGCATCGTCATTTTAGTGGTTTGCCGCTCGAAGGCACCGTGCGCCTTCCGCCCAAGTGTAGTGGAAGTAGTTATTATTGATTGCGGAAAAGTTATTGCCACCGGTTAAACGACTGACGAAACGGTTTCGGGAAGGTACGAGGCCACACGCTGCCACACCCCGGAAGAATCGATTGCCATCGTTTGATGGTTCGTGGCACGGTTTTACTGGTGTGGTTGTGTCTTGCCAGCCGTGCAACTCGGTGGTAAAGCCTACCCGGGAAACGCGAAGATCTGTCGTATAAAGCTCGTAAATAAATATCGTCAATAGAGCGTTCGTCGCCACGTCGATTTAGTGACTTCAGGTTCTCGAGAGTCAATCGTACGGCTGAGTTACCGAAGGCACCAGTGACGGGAAAATCGATGTATCAAATCATCATCGGTGCCTTTTCTTATCGCAAGCGAACGTACGATAGGCTGTTTGAGCAGCCGCCAGCTGCAAAGCGACCAAGATCAATCAATCGATAGTGGTCCTTCCTTTCGCGAGTTCTATTTTAGGTGAGTTTGTTAAAAACACACACACACAGACACACACAAACGCTGATTTGAAGCTGTCAAGCTAGGAAACATTTTCTTTAGTCACCTCCTAGTGCTCCTAGGCAAGAGAAGTTAGGGCTGCTTTTTTTTTGTTTATGCCTCCATATTACCCACATTAATCGCACCGAGGAAGAAGGAAAACGAAACCCACCCCTTGAAAGGTAGACAACCCACACCATCCCATACACACGGTCCACGAAGCGGAAAAGCGAAAAACTCCACTTTATTTTCCCCGGCACACACCAGGTGATAAATGAGAAGGAATTAAAGGCTCGGCTCACGGGGTATCACGGAACCAAAGTCACAGGTGTCGGAAGTCCCGTGCCGGTGGGCGAAAGTTTGTGCACTTGACATTTTTGCTTTCTGATGAGACCTGTTTGGCGGGACCCAGGGTGTCGTTGGTGACAGGCGAATATTCAAACGTTGCCTACCGAATGTGTTTTGTGGCGCCGGCATTTAACAGGTTTTCGGTCGTCTCGGACGGTATCGAGCACCTGGTGACCGTTGTGGGAGGGGTTCCCTGCTGGGTTTGCTTCTCGCTGGTAGTGACAGTCAATTTTCCCACGCCTTGTACTTTTGGGGTGGGTAGTGTTAAGCTTAAGCTGTGATCTTGTGACTAACCCCGGCAAAAAACGGAAGGGATTGAATGTAAAAACTGGGCTGCAACTCTGATCGATGTAATTAATGTGTTTGGCAAGAAATGGTTAGGAAGTACAATGGGTTTTCAATATTAATTAAACTTTACAACTTGTTTATTGATTGGACAAATTAATGGACTTGAGAAAAACATCGTATAAAAAAAAGTTTTTTTATATAAGTCAATAGCAATCCAATCATTTAACAACAAAGCAGAGGATAACGCATAACAAATAATAATGTAAATTAATTGCATACCTTCAGGCGTATTTTTACTTCAATC
>KI422724.1:9719-51267 GCA_000473375.1 Anopheles culicifacies
ATCCATTCAAAGGATTTTGGTTATAATGATCACCAAAAAAGCTTTATAGTGCTTTCGTTGATTCTGTTCGTGATGTTAATAACAATGAACCATTTCCACAAACATGGTGCAAAAATGATGTTTACTGAACGTGAACGAAATGTTATGATGGTCGGTAAACCCACGCATAGTAAAAGCCCACACACACATCTCTCTTCCAGGCAAAAGTGACGGCTAGTCCTTACACTACGCGTCTCACTTGTGATGCTCATGGTTGTGTGCTTAAAGTCAAGCTAATTTGGTTTGGGAAATTAATGCAAAAAAGGAAAACAAAAAAGGAATTCCACAAACCAATCATTATTTGGCTTTTGGACCAAGAAACTTTGTTTTTGTTTGTTGGAGCTTGTTTTTCGTTACACCTTTTAGATTATTTTGTATTTCTGCAAAAAAAATCTCTCAAACGTTTAATTAAGTCATTTGGTCGCTATATAGTTTTTGCTTGGGGTTTACCTTATCGGTATGTACTGAATGAGCCAGATGTAGCCTAGAAATTACAAAAAGCAATTCCTCAATCATTCGGTCAAAAGCAGGAATCCTTCCTTACATAGACATGCTGACACTCGTTGGTGGTGGGCTCGTTTTTACCGATTTGTCGCTGGTTAAATGAGATTTTTATAGCATTTGAATGGCATCGAATGGAGTTTGATGAGGCCGGTTTTATTGTAGTGCCGCACAAACCACATCCTGCCAATCAACCCGTCCATTTTGGGGGCTTCCATCCATGCAAAAAAGGGATGGCCGAACAACAGCAACAGCAAAAGGAAAATAGAAACCTTCCCTTTCGTTGCTTCTTCTACCGGTAGCGGCCGACCCGAGACTAATGATTCGTGATGAAGTTTTTCTGCCCACGGATGAGGCCATTTCCTGGGCAGTGGTCATTTCCGGTGCCAAAACCAAGGTGTTGATGTTGATGAGTGGCAGGGTCGCTCGGGTTGGCAACGGTGCCATAAAACCGACGGATTAACTCACCAGTCCAACCAGTGCCAGTTGTTGATGCCTTTTTGATGTTCTTTTTTCGGGTTGTCGATCAGCTTCTGAAGCTCTGTTTTCCGGCGGCATTGTTGATGATCGTGTTGTTGTTACCGCTGTTGAAGGCATTAAAAATACTCATGAAACCTTCCGGGCTGCACCAGTTAGGTAAACCTGTTTTATTAGCAAACGCTTAGTTTGCTTAACGAGAACTGTTGCCTTTGCTTCGTGCAGATTAGTTTTCATAGAAGGGTAAACGGATCGGCGTTAAATTGAATTACCGGTTTCTGTTCATTAACTAAACGTAATTATGCCGTGTGTGAGTGAAGGTTAAATATAATTATTACATTTGTTTGTTGCTGTGTGGAGATGTTTTTTGTTTTTCTCGCTGATGTTGTGTTTCAGTAGGTACCTTCAGCGTAGAATGTTAGAGTTTACTGAACAAGGGACAGAAAGGATTATTGATATTGTATTGCAACTACAAAAAAAAAATGGTAAAGTAAAACAGTGCGATGACAAAAGTGAAGGTTTTACTGACAGCTGATGCTAACGCAAGGGAGATACAAAAACACGAACTGATTATGTTTTATGTTATGTTCACTAATCCTTGCTGTGCGCATGTTTCGGTTCCTTCGGTATCTTTTAATGAGCCCTCATTGCGCAAAATATGGTACCGTGCTAAATGGATGCAATTTTCGAAAAATCTGCTCTACAACACGATTGGGCAAGTACGGGCTAGTAATCACACCTGGTACAATTGCAATGGCATGAATGCTGGAAGAGAAAATAGTTTTTCTGGGCCCATTTCCTGCATCTTACGCTTTCGGCACAAGTGGTCTAACCGGCCAGCAAGAGTGTGGCGGATTTTTTCTTTACCATCGGTAGCCAGCGCTCATAAATGTGTACCAAGTGGCGGTACAATTGCCCGTATAATGGCGTACCTTCGCAAACTCCCATCGGAGCCATCTGGTGCACTGTTAAACCAGTGAGCGAATTAACCTCATTTCAGCTGTCATAAATTATCTCACCACGCCGGGCAGCTGTGAAACATTATTCTTAAACCAGTATACAGCAATCAAGCCGCGAACAACAAACCGCATGGAGCTGTATTTTCTTCCTTGTTTTCTTCTTCTTCTTCTTATTCAGTGTTGTTTCATCCCCGTTCCGTTTACAGGTCCAGTTGCCCGTTGCCTTGTCCTTGGTAAGGAATTATTCCTGAGGGCATAAAAGTCTCAGCTGGGAAATGAATATTTTTGCCCAAACAATGGACGGGACGCGTTGAAAGGAGTAAATAAATACCGTACCCAACCGTTGCGCCATGCCGGGCAAACATAACTGACCTCTCGGTAATGTAACACGGCATCATTTTTCCCCAACACGTACAACCGACGACGTACAGGTTTGAGACAGGAAGGAAATAAACTACAGGAAAGTAAACCGGGGGCTCATCCGTTTTTGGCTATGATGGATGTGTATCTTACTAGGCCATTTTCTTGAAGGCTGAAATTCGTTTTCGCTTGGGAGGAACCTCTTACCGTTGTAGAATCACACCCACCTGACTATTTTCCTTCCAGTTGCTACAAACAGAGTATCGCCACTCTGCTTCTCTTACTGTTATAATATTTTCTATTCCTCAAAAAGGCCAGAGTTATGCAATAAATTCGAAGTAAAACCCTCTATTTAGTATATTTATATGACGGTTATTTTGAGACATTGAGCAAAACATTTGTTTGTTTAAAGTTCCAGTAAGCGGTAGCTCCTGTTTTTGTGTTTTCGTTAGCCATTCGCCAACGAGTGGCTGTGGTTACGACTGATAAACATAATCGCAAAAGGGGCAATAGGGGCTAAAGTGTTTTATTCCTTCGGTCTGCTTCTGACTTCGTGTACGCTGATAATGCACCACAAATGCAGATCCTTACACAACATGACTATTTGTGTTTGCACGAGCTTGAAGAAGTACGAGATAAAAAACAAATCGTAAAAAAAACATCCACGACAACAAGCTCGGTATTTGCATGTGCTTCACCAGTACAAACAAGAGTAGTGTAAAATAAACTAAAAAATGAGCCGGTAACGAGCATCACCCCATGGATTGGGAGGAAATAAAAAAACGCTACCCTGGTTCAGGTTAGGTCGGATGGTTTTGCAAGAAAATGGCCAGAGTGGGGGATAAGGAAAATATCAAATACTTTTCCTTAACCATGCACAAATGCCATTGCGTTTGAGTGCAAACGGTCCCACGTATGCATCAGCTCCGGCAAGGACCCAGTAAAGTCCGAACCGTAGCAAAATACGGCGCAACGAATACACATTCATAATGCGAAAGGATAAAAGATTACATTTGGCTCATTTTTATCCGGTTTCCTTAGCCCGCTTTCGCCATTAGTGGAAGCACCGTCACTATTCCCGCACAGTTCCACGCGCGTAATTCTGATTGGCCAGCATGAGGCAAAAGGGAAACAAAATCCTACTAGCAGCAGCACGTGAGTTAAGAGCTTAATGTTTTACTCGGGAACATTTCGCTACCGTGTCGAACAGCACAACTTGCCGGTTGTAAGTGTGTGTAGAAGCGTGGCACGTGAGGGCACCGAGAGCCCCGTGACTAGGATGGATGTATGTAATCGCTTAAGGAGGTTTATGGGGAAGTTGCGCTTAAAGTTGCTGCGAGTGCGAGTATATGCGCGATTGCTAGCTGCAACGGGTTGAAGATGAATAACATTTTATTTGCAGTGTACGAATGAAACCGTTTGTTGTGCTAAAGTTATGCTGCATCGGCTTTTTTGTGCTGTAGTGCACAGTCCACCATTACTGTCGTTGTCCACGAATATCTTTGAATGAAGGACACGAACACACGAGCACAAGGGAAGTTGAATTGTTAATTTTGAAATGTCCGTTAACGTGGAAGAAGAAGGAATCATGTATGCGTGAATGGATTTTTTAAATGTTTTTAGATAATTGAAAAAATGTAAGTATATACAAAATTCCAAATAAAAACATCCAATTGCTATTTATAATTTAAAACAGGAGAATGTTGCTGTATTTATCAAACATCAGAACATAACGAAAGGCGACTTAATTCGGGAAAAATGCTACATTACATAATTTTTGAAGTATTTTCATTAAAACATTTCTTGTAACTGTTTAATATGTCAGCATCTTTTACATTTCTTTTCCTGCGACGAATTATTTGTTTACTCCTCGCATGTATCATAGAGACGAATGATGAGTTACTCCGACATGCTTCACTCCATTCACCTTGTCATGTTGCGCTACAGACTATCCCAGAATAAAGCAAACGAGTAGTACGTACACTAAAAACAAAAAAAACCAACAACACAAAAATGAAAATAACAATGTGCACAACAACAAAAAAAAATGGCACTAAAAGTGAAATGAGTTATTTCTTCCAGCAGGCTGCAGAAGTTGTACCCTAGTCCACATAAAACTTCTTCCCTAACTCGTTCCCTGAACCTCACCGGCGGGCACACGTCTTGGCAAACAATCACCTTCTAGAAGCCGCAACCGAAACAAGGATGGCCGGAGGGACCATTTCTCTTTCCGCTCTGCCGGGGAATGGTAGCGCCGACGGTAGTATTTCATGTTTTATGCTGCCCTATGGCAGCGATGGAGCTTTACGCTTCGCCACCGTACTCCACCCGGAATGTCCTTTCCCGTGCGATAATGCACGGCTTGGGTCTGATCCGGCCCTTTCGTTTTGGCGAACGCCACCACCGCCATCCATCGTGGCCGGTGAGGGAAGGGGACGTCCTTACGCCACTTCCACCTATCAGTGATATGGAACGATAATTTTCTCAACAATCCTTTCCACTGGCAGCTCGACTCGACAGGAAATGAAAATAAAGTACAGCTGCTAGCTAATTGATATTTATAACGGGATTCGTGTTGTAATTATTATTACCACCATGATTTGTATCGGCGAAACGGTCGGCACTCTTCGCTGCTAGATTTTCCCTGTTGCAATGGTTCATCCTTCACCGGGACGCAGGGATGTCCCGGGGTTTGTTCGAGTGGATTGTAGTATTTCACCATCGTACGTGAATGTATAAAGTTACGATCAAGCTGGCAGAACCATTCCATTTAACCTATATTGGGGTTGCATGGGGGAGAGTTTTACGCTAGTGTTGCGGTTTTCGCAAGTTTAGCACTTTTCTTCGGGTTTCCTGCATGCGAGGATGATAATCTTTGTTAAATTAGAGGTGAAAAAGTGAATTAGTGTTGTTGTAAATTGATCTGCACGGTTGAAGATAAACGAAGATAATTTAAGTTTTCATCGAGATTGAGACTGTTTCCAAAAACATTATTTAATATTAGTTTTGATATTGTTCGTTCAAAGTTGTCTAGCAAATAAATCCTTCTTAACTCAAGAGGGATACGTACAATAAATATTCGGAACCTAAAACTGCACATCAAAATTAAGACGAAAGAGCGACAGAAAATACAAAAAAAAAACAAATAAAATAGATGGAAAAAAATTTAAAAAAAAGTTCATTAACCTAGTTGAATGTTACATAACTTTTTAAAAGAATAATAAAAATTAAATGTTGTAATTAATCGTCAAGAATGCCCAAATTGTTACGTAATGACGTCTCGAGATTGTAGTGAACTTTAATTATGAACTCAACGATACTACTAAAGCAAATTCGTGAGCTAGTTACAACAGTTAACATTTAACTATTATGTTATTCGCTAGAAGACCAAAATTAGCTCTCGCCAAGATGTGTAATAAGCTTGTGAGCAAAAATTGTTTATTTAATAATTTCAAAATGAGGGTTCAATAAGAAAACAGTTTAAATTAAACAATTAAATGGAGTACATGCACGTGAACTCGTAGTCTTAATACCAAAATTATGTTTTCCACAATAATGAAATGCTAATAACTCCTAATAACAGTTAACAATTTTCTCCCAACCAACATAAAACAAATCAAACATAAAGTATGCGATGCAATGTGTACGTATGAATAATTTTAATTCACGGTACAATGGGCAAATGTTCCCCGAGCTTCGAAACAAACCCTTTAAGAGCAACTAAAAGCAACGAGCTGCACTATTGTTCCGAGAGCTTTTTTGACTTTTTCACCGGTTGCCAAAGAGACACTCGGGGAAGGATATGTCAAATGTACAAGCATATCCCATCTATGCGATTTGCACAAGTGCCCTACCCTCATCAACTCGCCTCTCTGCCACTGAACGTTAGTCAACTGGGATCCGTGTTCGATGGAAAAATGTAAAGATACACACAAACTACGACAAACATACGGTTGACCAGTTCTATCTTTGTCCAGTCCTGAGAAAATTCTTCCCTCGTCTGGCGCATCAAACAGTACGGGAAGCAACGGAGGATGACGCTCGTGATTGTGGGTGAGTGCGCGTGGCACAAGTGTGTTTCCACATCGAGTGAAGTTCCGAGCACGTGAACCAAAGTCAAACACAACATGTCTCGTAACGGTGAGTGACCATCGTGATGGTAGCAGCATCCCTGGGCTACTGATCAAACGTCGGCACGGAATGGATGGAAGTGCGGATGGACGGACGGAAGGAAGGAAGGAAGGAAGAAACAAATATATCGAGGCATTATTTTTGTTTGTACAAACACACCCAGCCCGTTCCAACCCAGAGCGCACGGAACTTCGTGTCTGAAGTGCATGGCACATTCCGTTGGGGCCGGTGCGTTAGACTCTTTTTTTCTCCCCGCTGTTGTTGTTGCGAGCTGTGTCAGATTTTCAAGGACGGAAACACAGCATTAATTCAATAGTTGAGCACATAAGTCAAATACGAGCGAGGGACCCGGATTGTTGATGTATGACACTTGCGAAGTCGGAGTGTGTATTTCCATGGGTTTGCTGATGCGGGATTGACTGGAAGGTTTGGCCGACGATGGCGTCCGTCCGGTGAATGCTACGAACGTACCGTATGGTACCGTACGCAATATGGCAGAACGTAACATGGGGAATAGGGCTAATGCCCGGACAAAGACTTTCGGGTCCTGTTTGACATAGCATAACACTTTTAATGCACTTGTACGGATGATGTCTTAATGGTGGTACCCTACTCGTTTTACAGTGATATATGCGTGCGGGCCGAGCAACAAATGTCCGCTTTGTCGATTTAGACTTAACAGCATTGCTGGGCATGATGCTGAATGTTTCCCGGGGTGAATCAATAATTCATTTTTATTGAAGTGAACGGAATCAATCGTATGAAAGGCTATCCTGTGAGGCAAACGAGCGTTTATCGTCTCGAAGTACCTCAGCTGATAAAATAATGAATCACCATGATTACTTGCATTCGATGATACTTCATGTTGTATCACATAAAATTTAGAAAGTTGCATGTTTTTCTTGCTTTCCTATTAAATAAAAATAAGCCTGCGGAAAATTGATTAATTCAGGACA
The DNA here is from genome assembly GCA_000473375.1 of Anopheles culicifacies. Classification (NCBI taxonomy): domain Eukaryota; kingdom Metazoa; phylum Arthropoda; class Insecta; order Diptera; family Culicidae; genus Anopheles; species Anopheles culicifacies. The sequence goes on from KI422724.1 coordinate 17,143, forward strand.
GGAACATTATCAGTAAATTGAAAATAAAAAAAAAGGTTCATACTTGCGTCAAAGACTGACGAAACACTTGATAAGAACAAGTATTTTTGCTATCGTGATAGATTAGGTGCGTTCGTCCGTAGATCGGAGGCGTAAATTCCATTGAACACTCCTGTCAGTGAAGCCATATATTTGGCGCTCGCAAATACTCGGTTCATGCAAATTCCAATTTCCGCACGAAGCGGCAACCATCCAATCCCCATCTGTTATGAAATCTCTTCAGAAAAATATGCTTTTTTTAGCTGCTTCTGCTCCGCTGCTAAAGCCCAAAATGTTCTTGCGTCGCCCGTGCCGGCATCGACGCCCGGTCTAATCATACACAGCGTCCCTAAATTCTATGCAATCGATGCTGCGCAGGGCTCATCGGAAGGTAGCGAAAAAGTTTCATCTGGTCTAGCGAGTTCGAATTTTAATTGAAATTTTTTACCAAATATTGTTCACCGACGAATGCGAGTCACGCAATTTTTAAACGAAACTTTTGCTAAGAAAACCGTGCCGGCGGTTCTCCGTTGACATGGGAGGGTGGCTGGTAGGTTTTTACTTACTTTGTCTCTACATGAAGCTGCTTGCGGAAGAAATGGTAAAAGACCAAACGACGACCGGCGGTGAAGTGAGAAAAAAAAGGAAAAAAAAAAAACAAATTCACCCAGCCATCAATGGAAAAAGCGTAACGGCTTTTCCATAGTATGAAGCTTGCTGCCGGGACTGTCCAAAATTTGTGAAGGTAAAGCAAAAGCATCGCCGAGAGAGAGAGAGAGCAGGAAAAAAGGTCAAACAAAAACAAATATTTGAACCAATTCGCAAATAGCCCACCGCTCAACACCCCAACCATACTCTACTACGGAGCGGTCCGTTTGATGGGGTCGTCGAATTTCCTTGCTGCCGTGCAACAGAACCGGAAGGGCTTGGTCACCATGGTCCGCGTGACCTTGTTGATTTCGTCGAACCGACCAGTCCTAACCGACCGGCAGCTGGTGTCCGTTTTTGCTTCGTGCTTGCATTCATTTAGTTCATTGATCCTTTTATCGCCACTTTCTACCGGTGGTCGATGAAGGGACTGCGCTCGATATATGGATACAGAACCTGCGAACCGAGCCATCGGGCGTAGTAGAATCGTTCGCATGGTGAGGTGTTACGATGAGGATGGTCACACATAAATGGGTTCAAATGCGGTACAGCATGGCGTAGGCCAACTAGTGGCAGGATGGACCGTCATGAAGGAGCAAAGCTTCGTGCTGATCGACGATTGGCCGAAACACGACCTCCGTAAGCCTGGTATCGATTTCATTCGGTCACGATGAAATGAGCTTCAAAGTATGCTAGTTCGGTGCAAAACAAGCTACTACCACTAATGCAAACCCACGGTTTGCAATCGGGCCCCAAGAACGGACGTAAAACAAAAACAATAACAAACAAAACAAAAAAAAACGCAGAAAACGCACGCCAGCAAAGCAGTGTTCCCCATTTGTGCAGAATGTTGGAAACAATATGAGCCCGAAATTAATTAAAACTCGATCCGAGGCAGGAAGATTCAATATTGTTGCTTTTCTTCAACTTGGTCATTTCTGCATGCGGCATGTACGGGATAGATGGGAGGTCGGAGGTACGTTGCTTTTTATGATTTGAACCGTTCGGAAAACACGTTTGCCTTCCCTTTTTTCCGGTGTGGGTCAAGACGAGTTTTAAATAGCCCTATCGCGTCCCGCCTATCGCGGTATTGTTTTCACGTGAATGTTTTGTTTTCTTCCTCTAAAAGTAACTCTTATCTTCGGCTGCAGACCGCTGATTTTGCTAATTTCAGAAACGATGTTTACTCTAATCTAATTTCTCCAATGAAAGTTTCATTAAGTTCGCCTCCGTACGGAACAGATGGTTCCCTCTGCACCTTGGTATTGTTCTTATTGATTTGAAATGGCAACTTTTATTAACTTGGCAGCATCGGAAAACACAACAGGAAGGAAGTGTTGTCGGTGTATGCTATTCCGAATGCTTCTTTGATTGTTTTTATCTCAGGTACGTCTTTCTTCGAGATTGAATGGTTTTGTTCTCCCAAAACTTGGTATTTGTGTATGAGCAATCAGTTTTCCGTGTTTTCTATACAATCTGGAAGATCATTTGAAGCTTCATCCAATATTTAGGTAATCACTAAAATTCAATGACTAAGTTACAACAGCTAAGTATTCATCTCATTCAAATAAAGTTAAAAATATTCACAGTCAAATAGTCATTTAGAAAGAAAATTAAAAAAATCTAATTCATCGAGATTTAAAATAACATTATGTTTTTCAGCAAATGACGACAGAATTCAATAACCTAGAAATTTCTTTTATGAAAGTTTGTTATTTATTTTCTACAAGAAAACATATTTTTGAGCTCTACATAGTATATTCCTCGGCATTCGTGGAATTGATACGACACTCTATCGATCATTTTCCGAAATACCCGTTTAAATATTTGAGCGAATCCAATCTATCGGATTGATGCAACTCGGTTTTACATCAAAGATCGATATTTACTCGAATGTTTGACGGATATGCTCTTAAGATTTAACCATTTTAATTTAAAGTATGATTGGTTCCATTAAATAATGCTTGTATTGTTTGGCTTATTTGCATTAATTTTACCATGTAGCCAGATGGTTAGTCCCTACTAAGGGGAAACGAACGACCGATTCTGTCATGTGAAAGATTACTCCAGGCCAACCCTATTTTCAATTGAACTTTTTAAACAATGTTTTACTTATAAGGAGCAGACCAGTGGCCTAGACAAAAAGGACTCCAATCCTTAAACGGCAAGACTGCAGTTCAAATCCCAACTGTCTGTTTGTCCATAAAGGGGGCAGACTATCCAACTGCTTGGTATTAATGTGTTTTAAAACTATTAACCTAATTTAAGTAAAACAAAAACTAAAGTAGGTATGTTATAAAAAAGTAACAAGAGAAATGCTGTTCCAAGAAAAATATCAACTTCAAATACAGAACCAATTAGAAAAAAATAATTCTAAAGATTATAGGCTTATTTCCTAAGATTATGTCGTCTACCGGTTTAATTGATTGATACATGAAAACTGCATTAAAATGTATAAAATCCATCAGTTATTTTCTTCCAATCACGCTATTAAGGGAGAAGATGGAGAAGGTTTAAAATATTTACTTTACATTTTGTTTTGTTCAGCAGCACATCTTCCACATTTGGGTTATGGTTGGATCAAACCCATCAATAATCACTCCGCGCAACTAGAACCTTGGGCTGAGTGAAGGATGACAAAATATCTACGAAACACAATCGTTTGTTTTGGGGTTTGTGCTAAAACTTTTTAATTCCATTAGAACCACCCATCGCCATTCAACAGCCCCTAACTAACGGCTACATGAATACCACCCCGCCCACAGTTGGTCTTATTTTTCGGTTTTCCACGTCCCATCTGATTAGGGTCAATTAGTTTGATGACGAAAGGGAAAATTTATTGATTTGAACCCATGGCCCGGTTGGCTCAGCTTCTATCCGGTACTCTGCAAAGCATCGGGGTGGTGGGCCTCCAAACGGAAGCTTAAGAGAAAAGTTTCAAATTTCACCCTGCGATCTGCGTGCAGCAGCAGCAATTTTCCCGCAACGAATCTCCTAAAATATGTGTCCTTTTGCTACACCGGAACCTTTGGTTCTGTTTGACGAAACGTTCAAGATCGGGCAAGACGTACCGGAAGCAGCAAGGCTTTCGCCGGGTTGATTCTATTTGGTGGAACAAAATGCGCTCATCATCGATGAACTAGAGATCGGTGGGAGAGAAAGTTGAAATTTCTTTCGGATCAACTTTTATGCGAATTCTTGGTGGGTGTGTGTCATTTTTTTAGTTTCCGGACTAGGGTTTGGGTTTTGTTCCTGGCATCAGCTTTACACCACTGAGGTGCACTCTGTCTCTATCTTATGCGTAGCACTGTTTCCTGTTCGTCAAGGAAGAAAGTTTTCTTGCGTTTCGGGGTAGAGTGAAATCATAAAGCCTTTATTTGTTTCTTTGCGCCAACTTTCGCCCCCTTGCTGCCGGGTGTTGTCGGGTTTTGATGGCTTTTCAGCGTTTGTTTGGGCTTATCTTCTGACTTCCAAAATTTGCTACGCCAACTCTCCAGTGGCTTACGCCCCACAGAGAGGGTGCTTCTGCTTTCAGCCTATATTCCTATTCCAATGGTTGTGAGTTGTATTTTTTTAAGGTCCGTTTTTCCTTTGCAGTGGCTTGGGGTTTTATTTCTTCCCATCAGCGGAAAGTAGACTTTTCAACTAACTCAATTCAAAAAGAAGCTGTCGCACATCCATCGCACTGTAGAGCGATAGCTGGCAGACGGAACGGGGATGCATAGTGAAAATAAAATCCATCCTTTTCAGCAAGAGTTCCCTCGCTACAACTTGGTCCTTTATCCGCACAAACTACCATTAGTGAATTGACCGTAACAAGGAATACGAATGCCGTAGGATTCTTTTTTTTTCTCACGAGCTATTGAAACACAACCAAGAAAGCGAAGATGAACGAAAGAAAGAAAAGACATATTTTCTACTTTTTTCACTATTTGTGACACGCTGGCAACGTGTTGGTTTACTGTGTTTTCTTTTATTCTCGCTTCCAACCATCAGGAAGGGAAAAATACATCGAAGCGGATCCAGGGTTTCGGTGCGGCCGCTTCCGCATTGAGGAATGTTCCTTCAATCGCTTCAAATTTTTCTTTTTGCGATAGCCAATTTCGTGGCTTTTTGGGGAAAAGAAAAGGCCTGTTGACGATTGAAGGCAATTTCCGAAATGAAATGAATCACGATTACTACGGCACGGCAGGCGACCGTGGATGGTGCTACTGTTTGGCCAGCAAGTAGATGATCATGTTGATGGTAATGATGATGGAACGGATTTGTACCGTTAAGTGAATTGCGGTCAATCTAGCTGTAACAGTTTACTTTGCAATTTGTGGAACAAATGGCCACACTTTACCATGACACGAATGCATCTCTTACTCGCAGCTGGTGCGGTTTTGGAGGATAGATGTGTTTTTGTTGTTGTTTAACGAGAAAAGTATAAAGGACATTTTAAAATATAAGCTTAAACATCATCGCAAGCATGAACAATAGAGTCTACTTAAAAATATCGGGAACCAACGTTTTAACCAGGAATCAGGGGTTAACTCAGAGGAACACTGTAAAAACAATGTTAGAACAATAGTGCCTTAATATATTTTGCAAGTAGTAACGCATAATAGAAGAACTAACGATCATTCAATCCAATTTCAATCCAAGTGTTTTTCTAAGCTGCATTTTACTAAAAATCTTATCGAGGCTGTCATTTTGGGACTTTCAGATTTTCTGCTTTTCTAATTTATTTTGAAGATCTTTAATTACATTTTCAATATTCTATGGTCTCACCATAGCCCTAAATAGATACCAATTGAAAGGGGATATACAGTGCAGTAGGATTATTCCCATTTGTCTCAATTAACTTTATTTTCTTCATAGCTCTGCTATCTCTGCATTCTTATGCTGTAACAGCTGAGTTCATGTATTATCAAAATTACCTAAATTAATGTGCAAAAATATAACACTATAGCAACTAAATGCTAAATGCAATAAGTATTGCAGGAAATGAATAATATTAAGAGCAAACACAAACCCATTGCAAAGGTAAAGTTGAAAGTAATCAATATCATAAGATCGTTTGAACGAACATATAATAAAAATGAAGCAACGCACATACTAACGCAAACTGGTAATAACAAAATAAGCTGTAAAACATGCTCTTTCATAACTGTACAAAACAACTGACAACTGCAACTTACGGTTTGAAAGGTCACAACTCTAATGAGGATAAATTCCAGCTGCGTTGAAATGATGGAAAAACTTCCAAGAAGTTCTGAAACCAGACTCACGAAGAATGAACGTAATCGGTACAACATTTGAGGTTTGGTAAAGGGCCCCAAAGTATTTTCTTTTCTTCGTTCGCTCATTCTCATTCCCTTGTTTCACGACCTCCTATTTGGTGAGTGACCATAAACAATCGTAGTCGTAAATCGCCGGCACACCCTTGGTACCACTTGGTAATAGCCAGCGACTGCCTCGTCTCTCGTGGGTGGGTTCAGTTTTAGTTCGCCTGTTTTTCCCGCTATGTTTTATTCGGTTCTGACTACTTTCCATCGTATTTACGTGGTATACATGCTCAGCTTTTGTGTGTTTTGTAGGCAATAGATGTTTTGCAAAAGGTTTACTTATTTTCACTCGTTTCGGTTGCTGGTCATAATTTTGCGTCATTTTCCACTAATTGAACAACTTTTCTCCATCATAAACTAAACTTGCTGCAGCGGACAAAGGCCAATCGTAGTGGTGGGTAAGAGAGAGGTTTTTTTTTTACCGTTTGCGGAGCTACAATTACCATCTTTGATGGGTCTGAATGCGAGGGAAAATGAAGAGCTGCGTGGCCTTTTCTTGTTGTTGTCATTGATCATAAACTTTGTCCAAACTGCTTTCAATAATTCATCTCACTTTGAAAAATCTCCCCCAATGCTTCTGTACAGGTAGCAGCAGTAAATGACAAATTTGTGAAGAAAATGGCTGATAGAAAGCTATTGACTCTGAAAAGTATACGCTAAGTAATAGAAGATGAACTTGAACGTCTCCTTTTATTCTGATATTTTGTTAAAACTCTTTTTTGTGCATGTTTTTTGGATGTGCTCTAGTAAATAAACTCACTACGTACTATTGATAGTTCTTTATCACACTTCTTCGATGTTCTGACATCAGTATATCCCCTGTACAATATTTTCCATTTTCATTCCATTTTGCATTGTCGGCTACCAAACTACTCTAACTTGCTTCCAACTGCGACCCATTGACGACGCAAGTAATCGGAAAACCGTGTCGCAGCTGTAAAGCAGTACACTAAGGCTCTGTGCTTGAGGCGTAACGGTTCTATCATTGCGAATGCACAGGACGCCTATCATAAACCCTTGCGGCAAAATTCGGCTCCCAAGCGAAAGGGAAAATTTGTTCCAGCCACTTCCGGGATGGCGTATCGCTCACGTCAGCGATGGCCGTGAGCCAAGTTAGTTCGAAGCACGAATAGAGCGTAAAAGTGGCATCTCTTCGCTTTCTTTTTTGTACAAGCCACGTTCCGCTTAGGCACTCCCCTTTGCCAGAATCTATGGCAGCTCACGAAGCGTAACCGGCGGCTTTACTTCTTTTCACCGCCTGAAGGAAAGTGTTTATACCGTGACAGTTATTACAGGCGAGCGGAAAATTTATGGACCACATTTTATTCGCATGCTTATTGCGTTTGATGAAGAGAAATATCAGGTTCATCGGAAATGAACAGAGAAGTTACAGCAAGACAGGATGATAATGATGAAAGATTTAGCCTACATGTGCGTGGTAGTTGTACGATGAATTAAGCATGGGAAATTGGAACAGAGTGGCACACTTGAAAAATGTCTTACAATAATGTTGACTTTCATTTAGTTAAGCAATAAAATCCATTATTGTAGACGTTACATGCTAATCTAAAAATAAGAAAATCTCATTTATTTACGATTAACACAGAAGCTGTATTATTTTTGTGGTAAATTATTGATACAGCAAAATTATGTTAAAGTGAGATTTTTGCGTAAAATCGAACCAATCAACAACCACTCTCGTGTTCGAGATGAGAGATTTACGATACCACTGGAGGAGCAATCTCCTGAAAGGGTTTTGGTTTTGAACCGGAGCCTATCCGTTACGTGGAACCCTTTTAACAACCGATTGCCGATACCTTTTCGTTTGCAAAACATCACAAGCGTAGACGATCGACACAGAATTATCGTAAAGCCATGGGTGACTTGTGATGGATCCGTTTGATTGAATAGGAATTTTGGACGGATTTGAATATCCGTTGTATGCGAGCTTTCCGCGGATTCGAAGGTATAACCTTCGAGCAAGTACAGGCGGAAACTACTTGCACGAAAAACAGGCGAGAATGTGAAATGCGACGGTGCGTCGCTCTTTCCTTTTATCAATCGTAATCAAACAAGCTCTTGAACCCCTTTTTGTGTTAGTGGATGTTGTGTGTTGCTAGGAGATATTTTGAAAAGCAAAGGTTGATTTTTTGTCACGATACTCCTTGGCTCGAATGAAAAGTATTATAATGTTGAGGTTTTTTTTTGGTAAGCTAGCTTAAAATGGCGAGTTTAGATAAAAGTTGTTTTTTTGTTGTTGTTAAAATAGAACGAAGGATCGTTGATGTGTTTGGGAAGAAGTATTCCATGACGTTGAGTTTTTTATCTAAAATACGAAAATGCATTTAATTATTGTAATAAGGGGTAGCTCATGGATGAGATTTTTTCTAAAGAAGTATCTCACGATTGAGCCTCTTCCGAAAGATTCTCAGGACTTTGAATTACAAAAATGAGGTGGAATCATGACATCACCTCGTGAAGTGAAATGCAACCCAACCAGTCGATTGCAATGGATTCAAAACGATTTACGTCTCTTCCATGATCTGCTGTAAAATGATAAAGATTTTGGTCTGTGACTGAGTTTGTTTTGTTCAGTTTGTGAAAGATAGCAAAGTTAGCTAGCGGTTTATAATTTTCGCTGAATTTCGAGTTATATTCAATATGTGAATAGTATACGAAATGCGGGTCTCAATTTACTACTTAAAAGTTTCAATGTGATTGATAAACACTCAATTTCGTTCTGATTCTTGTAATTTATATTTTTAATTTATGATTTGCTAGATGACCTTCCTACTACCAAATGGCGAAGGTCCTTAGACAGGTAATCATTTGATAGACAAATTGCGTGTAAATCAACCTCACATGGTACATTCACCAAGAAAAACATGTTAATCTAACTCGATTTACCCACAAGTACGGTAGCTTCTCTTTGTTTGCCACGAAAAAAATACATTTCCTTCTACGTTCAATGTAGAAATACTTTTTCTGCCATATCTTCATGCATGTTCCTATACGGTCGATGAGGAACAGTTGGATCCTTCCCGAAATCCATGCGTTTATTTCTCGGATCGTTCCGAGCTGCATTCTGCTGGCTAGTTTTGAAAACATTTCTCCTACCATCCATTCATTGCTGCCATAAACATTAAGGCAATAGTATTTCCACACCTGTCAGAAGCACCGGGAACACCTTCAATCTAACGAATAGCCCGTTGTTTTTTTTTCTGCAGTACCTTGCCCCGCATGACGGGTGCACGAACATCAGCAAGAGTGCAATTGATTTTAGACGGGTACCACTGCTACCAGAAAATGGGAACCGGAGACGTCATGCTTGAATTGGCTCCACCACACTGACTTCAACCACATTTGAGGGTTTTTGGGAAGGAGAAAAACAAACGATCAAAGATATGTGTTTCAAAAGGCTCCTTCTTGGCAGGTTGCCTACCATGACACGTTTCCAAATCAAACATGCGGGCAGCAGTCGTGCAAGCAAGGGAATAAAGGGGAAAAATGACAAAATGGAAATAGTGAAATAAAGAGCAGAAGGAGGTTGGGAGTGGACAAAATACAAAAAAGGAAACCCCACAAAAAAAAAAAAACTTCAAGCGCAATCAAACAGAAAAGTGCCTGTTTTCAAAAGTCCTGACCACGGGCACGGCAACAAATCGAGTGCTTCCTTCGGTGCACTGGGTGTTGGTGGTGTAAAAAACACAACTTTCGACAGCTAAATAAATTGACTGAAAGAAAAGCACGACAGTGGCGTACCGGGGTTTGGCATGCGAACTGATTTGCTTGCTCATACGTACATACTGTTTGCTTTTCACATTGCGCAATACTCTGTGTGTATATGGGTGGATGGGTGGATGAAACGTCGGTGAACCGAGGGAAAAATCAACTCCGTCCATAAACCAATAACCTCCATCAAGGCGAGATGGTGGCGGTAAACGGTTCGTGTAGCGTCGTCTGATTTCCACCTTAAACGCAAACGACGGTGACCAATCAAAGTTTCGGGGTGCGTTTGCAGGTCACGCGTTGCATCGATGAAGCATGGTGGCGAAAACCCGAAACAGCACCACTAGGACGGTCGTGGGCACGAGGATGCCAAACCGGGAGTCTATCGAGCAAACATAATGGTACTTGAACTTCTTTTAACATGAACCGGTGTAAGTTTGCGCACGGTCTCGTGATTCGTGCGGGGTTTGCTGGACGACCAATGGCGAGAGGTGCACCGGTGTCGGTGAATGTTTTGGAACTGCTAATTAATTAAAGTTATTGATTCACTGTGGTTCGGTCGTGCCGGCGTTCAAATTGGTGCACTAGCTTGCGAGGCTCCCGCTGGGTAAAGGAGCTTTGCATTTGACGGGTGAAACACGATAAAGCTGGTTGAGCGGTGGTTGTGTTATTTACTTTCCCAGTGAGACATATGACAACAGGCATCGTTAGTATGGCTACAGATGAAAAACTTGCCCAACAAAGTTCATTGGTAAAAGTTTTAATAAGGGTATTTAAGAAATATTTGCACGTTTTGGTTTGGTAAGCTGTAACGGAATGGTAATTAAATACTTTCTGTTTGTTTAAATATGACTACATTGTAAAGTAATTAATTAAAAACTTTATAAATTAACAGTACCATAACGAAATCAAACTAAACAATTTTTTTTTCTTGTCAGAGTCATACTCTTGTTTTATTATATTGCATGACTTTTCAGGGTTTAATGGCATCTTATTCTTTCTTCTTGTATCTTATTCTTGTTGTTAAACATATGTTCCGTGTACGAATTCTATTATTCGGAAATTTAAACACTTGGATAATTTGTAACAATAAAATGACATGTCGTGACGTGTTTTTATTTGCTTTCCGCGCCAGCACCTCCTTGTAAAGTAGGGAATCAGTGCGACAGAAAATAAGACACATTGAATTATCCCATGACGTGCTCGTATTTGCATTATGCTAACGCTCATAATCGTAATTGGCACACGTTTTTCACGATACAAAATGTGATATTTTTTATTCACTTAATTTTAGTCACGTTTCATTGATGATGCGAAAAAAAACCTTCTTCTTTGTGCTGGTTTACGTGCACGGTTCGTTCAATTGTTTATTCACCTGACGAAATTGAAAATCTCACACTCTTCTTTGCGCTCTAACGAGCATGGCATCGAAAAATGTGCGTGAAATGTCACTGAATGAACAAAAAAGTAAAAGAAAACAAGAAATCTGTGGTCGGTTTGTCCCCTACAAGAGCAGCAGTATGCGAAACCGACGCATGATACTTCGCGTCAAATGCTAAAAAGCTTAAGTGTTTTATCGCCACACCGGTTGCACCGCAAGATCAACACGTCTGTACATTGCCTGCTGTGCTGTTCTACGCATCCCGTGGATTAGGTGATGAATACTAAGCATCAAAAATACTGGGTAAAGCCCCGGTAGCATCCCGCTACAAACATGTAAAAAAAAAAACGGTGCTAGATGGTTAAATAAAGAAATGACGAATTTGCCATATGGGAGCGCTCACCACTGCCATATCTGGGATGTAGAATACAACAGGCTGGCATTTTACTTTCAAGTTCTCCTGTTGGATGCCAGGTTTGGAGAATGGTTTTGACTAACCAGACCAGCGTTCGGTTGAGTCAGCAGTAGGTGGAGAAAATAAACGCAACCCAGACAACGGATGAATTATAAACGAACGAATCATAAACCTTGAGCATATCCTTATCGGAGCCCTTCACCCGTGGAAACCAACCGCAAGAATGAACCGATTTCCGGTACTTTCTCCTTGGGAAGTGCACAGCAAGGTGCTGGTAGAACCGCGGGGCAAAAGCAAACTTTTATTCCAAGGCAATGAAGACGTGCCACGGGCGGTAGCGGTGCAAACTAGCGCAACAAACGTGAACTGTTTTGCACCATTCTCACATAGGCGAAGGCGTGACTTCGTATGGCGTACACTTCATCAAATGGTGGTGCTTGAGGCAAACAGATTTAGGCCGGAAGGGAAAATGGACCACTTTCGATTCCAGGCACGTAGGAGTAGATCAAAAATCGTTCCCCAGGCTCGTTCAGACACTGTTCTGCTGTTCTACCTGGCGCAAAGTGGGATATGATGGACAACGTGGTTTTTGTGTGTGTTTCGGTACCTCCCAAAATGGTACAGTGTTGTTCCAGAGTACATTTGTTCCGCATTTAAAGTGAATGTTTCTGTTGGTTACAACCTTGCGGGATTTTGAAACCTGTGCTTAATGTGCAAAATTTAAAACGAAAACATAAAAAACATTCCCAATGAATTTTCTCATCAATGAATGGTTGGTCGAAGGGATGCCAAATATTATTGTAAAATGTTGCTGAAATGTTCCACACACGCACAAATACGATAACATTCAAAAACCAATTCCAAATTTCTGTGATCCTGTATGAGCTGGATAGATGGCCATTGGCGGTGTGCAAACGCTTACACATGATACGGACCTTTTGAACTTATTCGTAGAATAAACACATAACTGCACATTGGGAAATCTGATAAAGCAGCAATAAATTTGATGGATCCGGCACTGAGTGGCCGTTACTTATGCTCGAGTGCATTAATCCGTGTGCGAAATGCGTACCCAGTTTACCTCCGTGCACCGGTGGTCTCGGGTTCGGTGAGCCACAAAATGAATTGATATTCGAATCGAGTGCAAATGCACACTAGTGTTGCAAAAACCAAAAGGATGAGACTGCAAGGGGGAAAAAAACAATCACAGCCGAAACGCAATAAAATAACAACCAGAACAATCGGATGCGTTATTTTTATTTTGCTGCAAGCAAAGCAATTCGGTGCATTTATGCTCGCTACACAAATCTTATGCAACGAGCAAAACGCTATGGCTTTTGGCTTTGAGGCGTGATGCTTCTTTTTCTCGATTGACTTTTATGCGAATGTGGGCTTGGGCCGAGTGGATTGAGAAGTTCAAAAAATGATTTTCAGTAGGCAGTAAATTGTGACCATGGCATAAATTTCGCGCAACTGGTAGGAAACGAAAATTATAGCCTCCATCGCTGTACAACAACGCGTTTGGTCTGCATTGTGATTAATGACAAAAAACAACGATAATTCTTACCTTGCTCATCTTTTACAGTACAGTGGTAAAAACAGTTTTAAATATAGGTATTTCAAGGAGGTTAGTAAAAATAAATTCAGCTCCAAAATCTTCAATTGAAATAATGAGAATATAATGGTAATAAACGTGCAGTAATTGGCATTTATGTAATATCGTGTTTATTGTATTTAGTGTTAAAACTTTGTATAATCATGAGTTGCCGTTTGCATTAATTGTTTTAATGAATTGAATACTTAATATTAATTCTTAAATACTTAAATTAAAAGTTCGTAAACTTAACCTATGGGCCCTTCGAAGACTCCCGGAGCAAGCGGCCGTCAAGGGACTGAAACTGTTGAGTCCGTAATTTTCTTTACGACCCTGACTTTCAAAGAGGCTAATCCAATACTTTCTGAACGCAGATAATAATTATTAGGTTTTTTTATAATTACGGTAAATCGACCAGACCAGTATGTCTAAATAAATTTGAATATTAAAGTCATAGAAAATGAATGTCTACTACAATTACACACAATCCATATGTTGAATACTTTTGCTTTTACTTTACCTTTTGTATTCATTTACTTTTGGAACACAAACGTTCAGTATCATCATTGGTGGACATTGCAACCGATCGACCATTATTTTCCATGGAATACTAATCTGTAACCATCGCTTATAGCCAAGCTTCTGCATTCAAACCTGCTTTCGTACCAAGTTATCCGCGAGGGATTGAATTATCTTACGTTCAATTTGATTTTCCTCGGCAGCGCATAACGAATGGAACCGGTGACGTTCGCTAGAATTCCATTGAAGAAGATTCGTTTTTCCGGGTGGATTGCATGAATGGTACTTCCGTTCAATCGTGCTCCATCCGAGCATAACCTAAAACACACCCGCCCACAAACAAAAGCACAGAAAGAATCATACGCTCGATCAAGCTGGGCTCGGGTAGCATAAGCATCGCAGGCCACAACCAGCCGTCAGCCAGAAAGAAAGGATCCAATTGTAAATGGAAAATCTCAATAGCAGCTCGATGCACTGGGACTACCACCCCGCCAGCTGCGGGCGGGAGGCGGCTCAAAGCAAATAAAAAAGTCAAAATCAATCATTCCACATAAAGATAATTCGTTCTTATGTGCTATATTTTCTGAATAAATCATTCCCCATTCGGGTGCCCACTCTTGGCAGAATTTGTTTCGGCATGATCAGCCGATGTGCCGGCGTGAATGATCTGACGGTATAATACCCCGGTGTACACACAATACATCTCGCGTGTGAAATCCCGGTCCGTACCGTTGTTGGTTGCTACCCGTGCTGGATAACTTTCTTTTCCCGCTTCATTTACTACCCATCCATCTACAGGCTGGTGCGAATTGAAACCCCGGTTGCGCCAGTTCGAGAAGACGGTTCAATCACAGGGAAAAAAGGTGGTTGAATTGTTTATGGCATAATGGTGGATGGATATTGGCATCCACTGTCGGTGCGGCTGTATGGGTATGGGTTTTGTTGTTGTTGTTGCTGCATGAAGCAATAGGATGTGTACCAGGCGAAACACATTATCGCTACCATTGTACGTTTATGAATAAATTACTGAGATAACAAAGTGCGAAGGATTCAGCACCCGTTTGCTATGGTTGCCATCACGAGACTGCAGGCTGTAGTGTTTGTGTGGATGAGCACTTCAACAGCTTGTGGAAACGAGGAGGGGAGATGGAGAATAGTAGTGGAGCCTGTTATGCATACTTGCCGAGTTGTTAGAAAATCTCTTTTCTAAGATATCTAGATGGAAAAATATGAAAGAACAATTTTTATTTGTTAGATATTTTAGAGCGGTTATATTTATTTTTACCTTTTTAAATTTAATTTAAACTAGTTAATTTTATTTGCAATTAATAATAAATTCTTTTTGGTATGACAAAAAGAAGGTTAAATTCGAAGGTAGCACCGCGAAATGTTGTGTTACAGTAAAAGACAAACAAAATTAAAAAAACAGAAAAACTACATTAATTGGATTGTTTTCGATCTTCGTACCTCTTTGCTGTTTGTTGCAAGAGGGGTAGAGCGACGCTTCAAACCATCATACTTGTTGTTGTAAGTTTCTTTTCCAACTTAAAGTTTATTTTTCCGATTCTATCACTCGTGCACAAATGGAGGAAAGTTTCTATAGAATGAAGTTGCTCCATGTTTCTATCTCGGCTTATTATTATTAGTATTGAGATCTTATTGGGATTTAAAGGAAGAGTCTCCCCACCAGAGACTCCATCTTTCCTGTAAGCACATCAGGACAAGGATGTATGGCAGAGCAGCTTATCAAAAGTGTAAATCTAGCAAATTAGATTTAACTTTCTCGGTGCAAATCGTACGAGAATGGTGCAAAGTTCCCAACCAGGGGAAAGGAAACATTTCCAACGGTCATTTCGATCATTGGAACACACGGGAAGGAATTCGTTCGAAGAAGTTTGCTATAAAAAATGTACCGGTGACAATGATTATGTACACGATGGAACTAAAACACACGCACACACATACCAGTACGGGAAACCTTTCAAATCCCGATGAATCAAGCTGCCTGAAAATGAGCCCCGGCGACGTACGAACCGAACCCGAATGCTGCGATAATCTTAGCGAACGTCGTGTAATGGAGGAAAACGTTCGGATCGTTTGTCACTACGAGTTAGGAAGTAAATCCGTTTCACCATTTCCCTCCTCCTCCTCCTCCTCCTATCACTCCCGGATGAGGGTGGGTGGGGAGAGATGATTGAAGGAAAACTTTTCAATCCATTCGATCGTTCCCGGACGCTCGTGATATGGTACCGGAACTTGCCCATGCGACGTTCCCTTTTTACGACATTACAGTGTTCGTACTTTTGCAGAATGCCATTTTCTGGAAGACAAGACGGTGACGACGACGATGCACTGTCGCAACTTGAACTTGTTTGCTCGCCAGTATGTATGCCAGGACGGGTGGGTATGTCTGGCTGTGATTTGATTCCATTTGCCAAATTGATTTTCTTTTTGTCTTGTTTCTGTGTATACGAGTGTGTTGAATGACAGCTTTTCAGTGCGGATGTGAGCATGTTGTGGAATCTTTCCCTGGTGTGTAATGCGAACAATAGAACTAAAACAAGCTGAACGTTAATTTATTTTTCTACTCTATTTAACGTACTCCAAATTGAATTAATCATCAGCTGATGATGGATAAACATTTGGGCCCGAGGTGAGAAGGGGCCATTTTTCCTTCATAACAGAACAACATCAAAGCATCAAGCACAACATTTGTAATGCCAGAAGAAATGTTTGCGTAAAGTTGCGCCGGAACGCTTGAACGTTTCGGTTTATTTTGTTAGCGAAGCACGGGTAAAGTTAAAGGCGGTGGTTGTTTGCTTCGTGGCTCGCAGCCGTCCTATTCGCGCGGGTCAACTCATCAAGTATTCCCATTGAGTAGAGAAATCAATCAGGATCAAACCATTCAATTGAACCGTACATAATGTGCGGGTGTCATGATGATATCCTTTTCCATGCGAACAGCCACGTGCACGCGGTGTATAATATTCACCGACACCGGGAGCCCTAGAAAAACATTCCCGTACGCAGGGATCGAAAACCGCGCACACCGCCACGTACGGCATCTAATGAAGGTATTCACCTCCCGGACACTTTACCTAGCGCTGGCAAGAAGCTTCGGGCATGACAAACATATTCTTCACCTTTTGTTTGACGACAAACAGTGTTGCTCGTGGTGTTGTTGCTCTTAGTATTTGACCTGCTCCTTCCGAGTCCTTCTGGGGGCATTTTACCGATAGATTCACCTCCATGCTCTACGTTTGACTGATGAACTTGAAGAGACATGACTCGGGGAAGGAAACGGGAGAAGGTATCTAATTCTTCCAATATGAACCCCACGCTCCAAGCGCATTGCCCTTACCAGTGCGTGGCAATTTCCGGTCACGATGCTGGTGTATCGGGTGGACACGTGAGTAAATATGGCTGAACGGACTGAAACGCACCCAAACCGTGGTTCATGAGCTTTCCCTGGAATCCCCGAAAAAAGGAGGAAAATACCCTCGAATCGAATAATCCCAACACCAAACGTCCACCCAGACTCGTGTGTGTGTGTGTCCTTGGGACGAACACAACGAAAGTCAATCGGATATCGAAATGCTATTCCGAGATTGTTGGCACTGGTACGCCATGACGACCGTGGGGCAATGCCGAATGGAACGGTTCGGACGAAACGGAATGATTACTGCTAATGATGTTAGTTGATAAATATGTATGAATTCCATCTAGCTTCGAAATCGCATCGAACCGGGCGAGACTGGGTATCGGAATGTTTTTTTTTTGTTGTATGTGGTTGCGATTTGAATTGCGATTTCTACACGCCCCATCCAAATCGGTATTTTAGATTTGGACCGTTGCGATTTAGAAGTGCCCGGATCAGGATCGGTCCATGTGCTTAGGGTTAAATGGGTTAAAGTGCTTTCCAGGTATGTCTGTGTTTGTATCTCTAGCAGAGTAATGGAAAGTTCTTAACAGTGATTTCTTCTCTTGGTGACTGGATGAAACAAGATGTCATTTGTAAGGGCGCATCAGTCGACTTTCGTTTTAAAACTGTAAAGGACATATTTGAGGAAATACGGCCAACGAGCTACGAAAAACGAAAACCATTTTCGTATTGTTCGACGTAATGGTTTCATAACCAAAATCTTTGTCCTTCCGCTACAGCTGCGCTTTTAACCCGGGTGGACATTTGAAACGACCAAGGGAGAACGTTTCCATAGCTAGGGTAGCATTTCTGTGTATCTTAAACGATTTTTCAACTTTTTCTAATGCAAGAGAAAAAAAGCAACTGCTTCTGCCAACTGTGTGGTACGTGGATTGTTTGATAAAAATGAAGTTTCCCAATAATAGAATGGTTGAAAACAGCGCCTGGAAATTGAAACCAATCAGCAATGTGACCGACTTACGCAGAAGCATCCCCTTGACCGGTCGCCAACACGTATAAGTGGCCGCTTCTTAAACAAATATGCTTTCGCACGAACGTACGCAATAAGGGGAGAAAAAGCTTAAATAGAAAAACGGAAACTTCTGGTGTTGTTTCGTGTCGTGTGTGGGAGAACTTTGGACGAAACCATTCCAGATTGCCCCCCTATTCTTAGTCATTCCTGGGGTTTGGAAGGAAAATTCAAATATCACTACCATTGGGTTGCTTACTCTTGATATCAATTTCCTTCACCGTGCGTTATGCTACATTCTGCTGCATTATGGATCGTTTCCAAAAGTTGGTTTTCATCTCGCCTCCAGTGCTAACACCGCCACTAGATCATGATCGATGGTAGATCCCTGCTTTGGCTTCGCTTTGGATGGGTGTCGTTTTGGAACGGAATATGTAGCCTTTTTTTTGCTCTCTAGCCGATGCTACCAAAACCGAGCAAACTTCGCCGCTTGCTTGCTCCAGACGGGGTGGGTACTATTACTAGCTGAAACGGGAAACGGAAAAGCAATTTTCTCCATCGATATCGGGATGCCATCGGAATCAACTCCGGGTGACAAAAGTTTAAACAGGAAATTGGGAAAAAGTTAGCCCGAGGGAGCTCATCCCGCAGCGCCCGCCTGTGACGTGGGGCCGAAATATTAAAGCTAACCCCGGGTTGTCGACCATGCTCGCCAGCCAAAGAATATAAATTCCGGTGGTTTAAAGTTAACACATGTGGTGCCGTGTTTCGGCTGCCGCACGCAAAGCAGAACACTGTACGATGGGTGAAACCGCGCTCACACTGGTGTGTCCACTACAGAGCATCCAGTTTAGTGGCTGTTCCGAACTAATTAGAGCGATTATGTTGCTCAGAAATGTTGCACGTTGTTTGTAGTTTGTTCTTTGCTGGGTGCGATAGCTGAATGTTGGTTGCAAAAGTTTTGGCTGGCTAAATTTGCGCTGGCGGTGGCGTTTTCGCCTTATTCTCGTTCACTTGCAGTTGAAAGGATGGGTGTGTGTTAGTGTGGGATTTTTTTTTACTTTTTCCATTACCATTAGAGGATACAAATTTAGTGTTTTAATGCAACATACCAGAGCAACTTCCATCTTTTTAAAGTATATTAAATGGAACATGTTTTTTTCGTCTTGCCACCAATACTAATTTTATCATAAGGAACTTTGTGCTGTTAAAATCAGCTGTTGCATGAAGGAAATGAATAAAGAAGACATTTCGAATTTTATACACAATAACAAACGTAGCTCACAGCTTCGAACCAGGAATAAAACACTACATTTCTCAGCGCGCGTTGAACTTTATGTTGTTTGTAAAATATGATTTTTACAGCCTTGTATCTGGCATTTCTCACCGAAACTGACTTGGAACTGTCAAGGATCCTGCTCTTGCTCTCTGTCCCCCTGCCTCGTCCAAAGGTACGCCACATGGCATTTGGCAGGTTCGTAAAAACAGCCACACGGGCGGTGAAAGGCAACGTGCTATTGTTTGTCTCGTATTTCACGACACTTAATCCATGGTTTATTTTATGGACGTTGCCATAATTTAGCCTTGTTCACGAGATACACCGTACCGAAACCTATCCGTTGTGCTATTTTTGTCCTGCGGCAACGTACGTACTTTCCTTCTTTATCGCATCGCCGCAACCGTTGCGGCCATAATTCAAGTTTCAATTTTTCCATCTCCGTTCGAAAACACTAACTCATCGCGATTCTTACATTGTTTCTTTTCAGGTGGCAGACATGCTGCTATCGAGCGCACAACTGTGGCAAAGGCAATAATTTATCGATTCCAAATCGCCAACCAACCGTAAGCCTATGGAAACCATTAGTAGCCCACTGGTGACAACGCGCTAAGATGTTGCGAATAGAATGTGGGTTTAGCCGAGCGCACCATGGTGTACGGGACTGTGAGCAACCGTACCGATTCGACACTCAAAACGTTCTTCTTTGGCGATCTGACGCGACTGCTCACGGTACAGTACAGTTTTCTTGCCGACTGCAGTGTGGTGGAAATCGACAGTAAAACATAATTAACTCATTGACCAAGTTAACACTATCCGCAGTAGAGTAATGGTTCTCTTTCGTTTCTTCGAAACGGTTACAGTAACGGCTTCCAAAGCGATCATTTCCACAAGAGCCGCATGGTTCAGCAAAGCAGGGTGCAACGGAAAGCTTGATCCCATTTTGCTTTAATGAATGACTTTACGGTCAGCGTCCACAGGGGAATTGCATTGCTTTGCCATTTATGAGCAGAATGAAATAAAACGACAGAAACGATCCACGGCCAGGTGAAAGAGATTCACAATAGTGTGTTAGTGCATGAGTGTATTATGGCACGAGTGATTTTTATGTGTAAATTCGAAATGTGTGCAAGAAAGCATCAAAAGCAAGTGGGTTAATGTGTAACTTCAGCTAATATTGCAAGAATGCAATATCACTTTGGCGGGTTTGAGTGTGGCGAGTGCTTCTTTACTTAAAATAGTTCTAGTTCGTTGAAAGATATGAGAGAGTGAAGTAATCCAACCGGAGCAAATAATGAAAATGCGACGAAAAATGAAATGCAACGTTACTAAGCAAGTGTTAAATCTGATCGTGATCCATATGATTTTTGTACAATACACCTTGGGTTTGCAACAACCATCAGTGGATAAAGAAAAGCATGGTAAGTTGTTTTTAGCATATTTCTTGTTGAAGGTACAATAAAACGCTAGCATTATTTGAACAAATATTTTAGATAAAAATAAACATTGTTTATATGATCCAATATAGCCAATGATTGCAAGCAAGTCTTCCAAGTCCTCCCACGTAACATCTCATCGGAACTGGCTGGTAAAATATTTCTCTTTTGCGGATGTAGGCGTCAGCTGGATGCTTCCAGTGTTTGCAACAGTCGTCCTCCAATCGTTCGTTTGCTCGTTTGTCAGTTTGTTGCCTTGTGTTTGATGAATGAATCAACCGAACGTGTTGAAGTGAAGAGGATGCTAACGCAGAGTGTTGTCAGCGAGCTAGAAGAAATTGAACGAAAAAAGCTTATCACACACTTGGGCAACAATGATTGATTGAGAACTTGTTGACGTTTCCAAAGGTAGCGGTGCCATTCGTGATTCCTCTTTCGTTTTTTTCTGTGCCACCGTTCGCCGTTCTTCGGCTTTTATGAGGCCTTGGTTAGCAAAAATTCTTCGAACCAGATCGTTTCCTTCGCACCTTTTAACCTAGATTTTCCGTTTTGATCCAGCTGAGGCTCGGTGGAATTAAGGGAAAATACCGAACGACTCAAGACAGTCATGAACAGAGTTTACCTGCCGGTACTCAAGCTGACAGTGACACAGACAAAAACAACCTTTTAAAAGCATTACCGGTTGAAAATGAAGAAAAATGTGTTGTTATGAGATTGATTGGAAAGTGAAACCGCATGAAATGAAAACGTAATATCTTTGCGCTCGTTGGAACCGAGCACACTTGTGTTAAGCGGCTGGATCTTTTCTAGATTAAGAGTTTCTCTCTTTCTAAATGACAGAAATCGTTAGCAATACGTTTGGTACGTACTATAGCATTTAAATCTGCGGAATAATTGATTTGTTGGAAAAAGGAAATAAAGTGTAAAATGATGTTGAAACAACGTTGCAGGTCATATTTTTCTCCAGCTTTGTATCACCATTGCATACAAAGAGTGAGAGCAACAATCCTTCCCAAAATTAATTTCTTTGAGAATTCCGCGGTAATTTTAGAGTCATTTCAATGAATACCTTAGGAAGTTTACCATGTCTGTATACTTCATCTAAACTCATCGTTGACAGTTATTGGCATGAAAGATATTAATATAAGTTTGTTCCTGAATAGCATATCGAAAGAGGCTAATCTGGAAGTGATTCAGCCGTCATTTGCTTGTAGAGTATGAAAAGCCAAGCGTCTTACGTTTTATTCCAAGTTGAAACGTACAAAAATATCATCCAAACTTTTTGCTCTCTAATCAATGCTTACCGACTATTTAAAAGTTTATGCCCCTCTGTGTGTCGTTTAAACTAGGCTGTATTAAGCAGTTAAATCACTGATTATAATTATTGAAATTATATGCTCTTTAATTTGGAAAAAAAGGTTTATATTGGTGAGCAAAACGCTTTCATGCAATATTCAACTCAAGAACAAATTGCTTAAAGTGCTTAAAGTATAAAGAAAGCAAAGCATGATGCCTATGCAAAAACATTGACCAAGAAACGGGGTTAAATTGTCACAAATTGTCAAGGCATCGTTTGGTACTTGAAACAATTGCTTGGTGAAGGTTACCTCCTCGAATTGGATCGCCGGAAAGAAACTCAAAGCTGTGCCGATAAAGTCAATTAGACACTGTTGGTAAAGTTGGAGTTTAAAATTTTTACGACTGCCAAATTTGATCCCCTGCGCAAAAACTAGTACACTGGCGAGGCAGCGTCCCGGAAGAAAGGTTCTGTTGTAAAGTGGTTCAACCGTCCTTATTCCTTTTTTCCCGCTTATCGCTTAATGGATGCTCTTGGAGGCAGGCGGGAGCTAATGTAAAAGTTAATCTGAACAATTAAAATTTACGCACTTTTAACGGTAGACAGTAACTGGAGCAGAACTAAAGCTTCTGGAGACAGAAAAGGGTGTCTTGCTTTTGAGTTGTTTCTTTTTAATAATGGTTATTGTATGTTCACGAGGCTATTTCACGAATGAAGGCTATTTTAAGCCTAACCAAAACATTTTATTTATGTACATTGTTTGAAATATATATATGTTTAAATACACATGAATTTTTTTTTATCTAAACCAAAACATGTTCAACTTAAATATACACAATAAATACATTGATTGCTTTGTTTTTGTTTATTTTTTTATAAATATCTATGGCTTAATTTTGATGTGTTAGAGAAGATAATCTTGCGTATGGAAAAACGGACAAAACCTACTAACGGCAATACCCTGGTGTCTATAACAATTCAATAAATAGTGGTTGAAAATTCCATTAAATACAAAACTAACTTTGATAGAATCCAATTCATTGAAACCTTTCCGACCTGTTGACCGGAACGCTATTGTGTGTCATTCATTCTCGACAGGATGAGTTTTTTTTTCTCGTTCAAATCCAACCACTTGCCCAGGCAAAGCACTTCAAAATTATTATTCTCACCGATTCTGACATCGCCCGCAGAAGGGTGCTAAGCAAACGTGAAGCGAAGCGCCATCCCTATCAACATCGCGGAAGAGACTACATTTCGTCCCGAACAAAACACGGCAAAGTGTCATTCTCAAGATAGACGCGTGTAGGAGTGATGATGATGATTCTTCACCTGTCACAATATATCCTTATGCATGCGCTTGCACCGTTCGTTCCTTGCGGAATGATGCCATTGCGAAGTAAGATCCTGGGAAGCCACAGGTTCATCTTCCGGCTCCAAACCAGGAACCAATGTTTCCGGGTGTGTGATGAGAAATGGCTACACCAGCCTGACACGGCTCTAGCTGAGTCCGGTACTGGCGGAATGTGACGACACAGAGAAAAAAAAAAACTTTTCCTCACTTAACCTCGCAATGCTGTTAGCAGGTTTCATAATTCATCGTAAAACTCCGTGTCGCTCTGTGGCGCTCCAGTAGTAAAGGGCGCTGAAAAGCATAACCCAGGATCACTCTCGCGATATGCCCTTTATGCCCAGTACCCAGGAGCGGTACTGCTGCTGCTGTAGATGGAGGAAGTTTATATCCATCCGGTTATGTCTGCCACATCAACTGGAGTGCCACCTGACGATCATTTTGCTTAACGTAGTTTTGCATTTGGTTCCCAGTCTCAAGAAGTGGCTTCATTCATCACGGCGCAAGCGGTGGGCTGATGCTGCATGTCCTTAAGGAAATGGAAATTGCAATCCAAGCGATGGACTCATCGCCAAGCATCCTTGACGCAGTGTCCGAGTGGTATGATAAACTATTCATGATAAATGAAGCTCCTTACGAGTGGGTACACGTCGTTTTCATGACGATGATCGAAGACTATAAGAATAGTGTTGGTAAAAAACACATACACACAAATACAGAGCTTTCTTGCAGTAAAGATACCGTTTGTATTGAAAGCATATTTCATAAAACAATTAAAATGCGAATTGGAACATCGAATGGCTGCTATACAAACACTTTGTGTGGCTCAATGCAAGGATTCGTCTTGAAGTTTTCATAACAATTGATGAGACTTTAATTTAGCTTTAAACTTTAATACATGTTCGCACAGGTTCCGTACATATGTTAGAATTTAAATTATGTACTACATTTCCATTTGACTTCGTGATGGCTATTACCTGCCAGGCTCCGGTTCTGGGTAGAGATTCCGCTCCAGACTTCCGACATTAGTCCGACTGGTGACGCCCTCTTTCGCTGCTGGCATCCATTATGCATGACAAAATTAACGTCCCATTCGGCGCGAGCATATTTACCCAGGGTTAATTGATTTGAATTTTGCAATGCGCCCTCGCATCGTCTCTCGTGGATACGCTCGCAGTGAATGTAAAAGCTTACGGCTTCGGTATGTAAAATGTACGACCACCTCGTAAGGGTGTACGCGTACGCAGGGACAAGGCATGGGTGTGAGTCACCTTCCAGAAGTGACAAGGAATCTTTGTATTTCCGACGCACTATGGCCTTGTCGGGCAAAACAGGTTGTTTCGTGGGTGCGGTATTGTTAACAAGACTGTTTCAATTATTAACCGCTTCGCAAGTTATACAGTACGTCGTACTGAAGGGTTTCGGAGTTTCTGGTAGAACCGCTCGATGCTCGGTGAGTGCCGATTGTTTACGAGCAAGGACGCTAAGGACTTTAGCTACGATATATTCGCGCATTGGCATTATGCATACGTGCGGTTTGGGTGGCGGTCCAACCTGTCGTTGGGCTCACCCAGTTTACTAGTGGACCATCGGAATCCTTCATGAAAATGGGAAACCGGTGTTAGCTTAAGTAATGACAACTATTTGCTAACTCACATAAACAACTGCTGTTAGTTGAATATTAATTTATTGACGCAAGACCCACGCAAAACAGCAGCATCTGGTAGGTATTTCTCTTACCTTGCTGAATGTCTTCATATCGAAGGTTAGCGGTCAACCAACAACTTGACAGGGGCCAAAGTGTCGTTTTGTTTGCCGCAAACTACTGGGAATATTTGGAAGGTAAGCAGTGGATGGTGCAAATACGTACAGATATTTGGTTGACAGTAAGAATGCATAATTAAAATGTTTGACTGTTGCATGTACAAAAAGTTATTTTCTCATAACTCTGGATTTAACAAAAAACAAATATTGTATTTAAAAACAAAGTATACAAAGTACACTGCCTACTCTGTGGACTTTCACACGGTCATTTGAATCGTTGTACATTTTTGAATAAATTACAAGCAAATCATTTGCAAAATATAAAGAAATACCAGTAAACTACTTTACGAATCTGGGTTAGAAGGGATTCCAATTTCCTTTATCCATGACAAAGTATATTGAAGATCGAAAATCTTCACTCCAAAATCCAACTGTAGAGAGCTGTAACAAAGCTCGAAAGGCTTTGTTATCCTATCAGCACAGGAAAAATAAAAAGAAACCTAACAAGAAAAACTCATTTTCCACTTGCAAAACGCTGTGGATGGCGGAAATGAAAAAATCTGTACCTTAACTGAAGTACGAAATTTGTCTCAAACGGTAAAATTGTTTCAGCTTCATACCCTAAGATCAGCCGCAATATAGTACATCTGATACTTTTCAATCAACTTGGACAATCCATCTCCAGCTCTTGGCCGGATCCGATTTATTCAGCGTCATGATTCCACCGTCTATTTATCCGGATGGTTTCCTTATCATTTTTGCTGTTGCTATTTCCCTATCTGCTATAAAAATCTATCGAAAACGATTGGCACTGTGCTGGTGGGTGGGTTTTATTACCCTCCCGTTTGCCACCGTTTTTAAGCCATCCATCTTGTCCAATGTATGAACTAACCGAAATGGAAGGTCGTTAGCATAAGGTGCACAGTATAGTGATGGGTATTTCAATATTGTAATAATATTTCTCACGTTCGTGCAACGAGGAGGACGTTACACAAATATGTAAGCTTTCGTAGAACGACGGGGGATCGAACATAAATTATTCTTATTGTGGTTCGAAATATATTAAATGAATATTGAAACAGGGATATTGAAGCGTATTGTCATGCACTTTGCTGGATTCGCAGTCGTTATCGAAATGTGTTTCAGCCATAGTGTTTGCTCACAATCAATCATTTTTTCTATCCATTTCTCAGTCTGGTTTTTGTCACAAATTATGGCAGAAAGTGTTTATAGTTTCATGTTTCGTACATCAAAACCATATGTGTAAAACATTCAAAATCAGTAAACAATAATAATTCCTATCGAGGAGCTTGAAGTGTAAATTTCCTAAATAGAAACTGTACCTCGAGTGTTTAGCTTCACAATTGAAGAAAGAAAACTACGTTTATTATTTTAGTTATTTGTATAGTTCTCTACACCTTAATCAAAATGTTCGAGCTTATTATTCCCAATTCATTCATTAATTGAAATTCTGTTTGGATGTACCAAAAATGTACATATCTAGTAATTTATCTCACATGCGAGTTTTAATTTCCACCAGGTTGGCTAAAAAAACGCTTTATTGCTGCAATATTGTGGTTAAATAATCGCTACCGGGTTATTTACTGATACAAAGGTAAAGCTGTAAAGTAACAGCCACAACAACAAAAAATCTCCGACGCAGACGAATCCGACAGACGAACGGTTTGCTTCGAGTTGATAAATTTTATGAGGTTAGAAAGTATGCTTTCATCAAGCCAGTGACGGTATATAGACGATTTGCCAGTGTTTCCTCAAAACCCACGCCTTGGGATGGGTGCTACCATCTAGCAGGGGGGAATCCTGGGATGGTTCGACTGGGCGGGATTATTTTGAAAAGGATTGGATGTTGCTGGCGGCTGTTGATAAACCTTTTCAGCATGTTTGGATTTTTCGCGCACGGAACGTTCCCGGAATGGAACAGGTGCTAAACCCTTTGAGTCCTTTTCGCCGGCGGAGATTTATGTGGCGGAGCAGCAAAATTTACTCCAACGTGGGGGTAGAGGCATGAGCTTAAAACCAAACTCAGATTTGCTTCGTGCAAAGGGCCACTAAATTACTGCGAAGCGGGTGGAAAAAACCGGCACATCAGCACGAGTGAAAATTTCATTCATTTGAAAAAGGAGCTGCAAAATGTACCTCCGTGATGGATGGGGCTAGCGTAACAATTCTAATTGCTTTTTTTGTAGTGAACAAAAAAAAATGAACCAAACTATTGGAAAGGAACCATTATTGTGGGTAGATTTCGAACAAAGCAAATATACCAATGTAGTTCTATTTCATTATTTAATGAATTTGGTTTGCTTCACTTCTTACATTGACGATGATTCCTCGCACACAGATAAACACTAATAATGATTATTGTCTCTAAAGTTGATAAAATCAATACGCGAAACAATCTTGTAAACTGAAGTTTACTCGCATGTAGCTTTCATGTTTAACATTCTAAACACGTTATACCAGACTAGAACATTTGTTCGTCTGCTTCATAATATTTCATTAAAGCTTGCATTTGCTCGTTACCTGTATCGTGCATTGTAATTTGCATCACTACTTTTCAATGACCGTACAATACCCATTAATCCAATTTGCCGCTTTCCCAGGCAATCGATAATCGTTTAAATTTTCCATCATGATAAACTCGTTGGAAAATGTGCACACATACTCTTCGACACCTTCTGCTACCACCGCTACTGCCGAACCTTATACGTTTTGGATGTGTGGTGATTTTTATTGTCTTTTTGTTCCGTGTTTTTTCCCCATATTCCTTTTCATATCGGCAGCTTGCGGCCACATCAGCTATTTCAGCGCTCGTTTTTCACCGTGCATTTGCCGTGTTGTGTGCATGTGGTGCAAACGGGTTTTTGGGGTGCATTTATTCAAAATACCAATCGATTGCCTACGGCGAGCGATTATTAGAGTGTTGTACACGTTTTTGCCCGACGCTAGCCTATACCGTGCTGCCGGAAAAAGAACTAAAAATTCGTCATAATTAAATTACCGATTTTAATCTCTTTTCATTGCGGTATCGATTCGATGAAAAACAAAATATGATGCCAGCGTGTCGTGTATTGCAAATCGATGGTCAGGGAAGAATATGAGAGAGTTATACATGTAGAATGTACAACGTGTAGAAACGGAAATAAGTGTGAAAATAAAACATGGACCAAAATGCATGTGGAAATAAAACATGGTTTAGGAATAATATCGCTTGGGTTCATTAATTTCAGCTTGATAAATGATGATGAAGAATATAATTCAGGGAAATTTAAACGTTTTTTATTTGCAGCAATGTTTATATGAGAGCAATTGTGATCCTTAACAACTGTTGTTGTCGAAAAAGTTTAACAATTTCTAGTTGCTTACTAAAGTTCTATAGAAAATAAAATACACAATCAAACACATAAGTTCCAAGTTCTTTCTTCTGAAATTTATTTCCGGTGGAAAAATTAATAAAAAAATAAACAAAATATATTGTAATGCTTCATAAAAGTTGTATGAAACTCTTTTCAATCATGATTAGCAATGAAAGTGTCCTGGATTCAATACCATCTTTTTTCATGACATTTTGAAAATGTCTCCGGTAGCCCAAACCGAGCCAAAAAGGGTGTTTTCGTAATGTTCTGGTCGGAATTGACCATGTGATACTATTGAACATGTTATGAAATGATGTGCACACATTTTTTCTAATATTGTGCATCTACGTTTTGTTGACAACATTACCGATAATGGTTCAAAATTTACTACGAGATACAAACTTTGAAGAAGCGCAACCATATGAATGACAGCAGGAAATGAAAGAGTGTCATTCGATCCGAAAGAGCTCAACTTAGGAACTGCAGTGATTTAAAAAATCAAACAGGCAGAAGTGCATTGGAAACATTTATTTGATATTTTCAAAACAAGTATTTTATTTCTGCTCGATGTACTGACACTCAAAAACATAAAATGAAAACATATCAATTTGAGCAAGAGTAACTTAGTTTGGCAGAACAATTAAACTAATTCTAGGTTTGCTTTAGAAAGACGATTGAGAGCACAACAATTTTAAATTTAGTGTGTAGCAAAACAAAACATTTCATGCGCTTCTGGGACGAGAAAAGAAAAACACTAGAAACTAGATATTCTAGGTTTTAAGCAAGTGGAGAAACACGCAATCTCCTGATGTGAACAGATGTATGAAAATCGTGGAACGGAATCCTATTAAAGTTACACGGCTTTCGACTCAAGGAACTGCATCTAACTTTCCGACAGTGAGCTTCTGCGTTTAGCATCTGCAGTGTTTTGAAACAATCATCCTTGAGTGGATGTTGAAGAAAGAGAAAAGCGAGAAAGAAAGGGCAGCGCTACTGGTACGGCACGGCAGTTGTACGGTGGCATTTAGCGGTGCGGGAAAGTTCTGTACAAAAGAATCCTGTGACGTGAAAGAAAGTCCTCCAGAGTGGTACACTTTGCTTTCATCCCCAGTACAGTATTGCTTGTGGTGCCATCAAAAGATTTTCTTCTACATGAGTCTCTTACTTCTGAAATAGTTTATCCCTGTGCTATTCCACCGTGTCTACCGGGCCACTGGCCGTTTCCTGATTTCTGCTTACTGCCGTTGCATTCTTGCCCGTATCCCCGGTGTTCATGACCATAAGCCGACAAATGCCAGATTATCAAGCTAATTTAAAATTCATAAAAGTCATAGCGCATCGTAACAACGGAAGAAAGTTGCTTCCGGTATAGTGGCCAGCATGCCGAGTGGCACTAGCAAGAAGCGTCGGGATATTTTTGTGCATAAGATCTTTGGGTTCGTTTTTGTTTCGTTTTTGGTATAATATGCATTTTATTCGTGCCTGTACGTGGCTGTGATGGAATGAATCTGTTCCAATGCTACTCTCACCTGCGCTTCATCTGAATTATCTAGGATTTAGGAACAGATGGTTTCAGGTACATATTGATGCTGTTTCATAATTTCAGGACAAGGTTAGTTGAAGTAGAAAACCATGGTATCCAGGGCTGATTGATTTGTATTAGAATTGCTTAGAATATGATTACTCAAAAACAATTCATTCATTTGGCAGGTTTTGGTATCTTATACAAACAGCTTCTATTGTTTTCAGCGTTGAAGTATCAATCATGAAGGAAGAATAGTTGTAACCAGCTCTGGAAACGTAGTGCAATATTGTATTGATACAGCTTACTAAAGATCTGGTTTGGACGCCGATGCAAGGACAGATCGGTTTCAGCAACTAACGAGAACAACAATAACAATATATTGAGGTATTACAAATTTTAATGAAGCCATAATCTTCAAACAGCTTAAATAATTTTTTTTTGTTCATATTTGTTCAATCATCTTCACCAATCAGTCTGACGTTTAAAACTTACTTCAAAAAAAGCTTCTTCTGACATCTTCAAAACTTACGATTAATTCAAACCATAGATAAGTAGCTAAATGATGCGGAAAAACAGGCACCGTCATCGGTAATAATGTTCAGTTCACACGAAGTGTACGTTGCCGTAATCGAAATCATTTTAATATTGAGCGTATTTCCGAACAGTATGACCTGCACCATGGTTAATATAGTTTTTACTTTATCTTAAAATCCACAAATGACCACAAAGGTCAGTTTTATCAAAACGTAAAAAAATCAAACACCAATTTCTTTCTAGCACATATTTTTAAATTTGAAATTCCAACTCCAGGTGTCAGTTACGTGCATGCCTATTCTATGCATTTGATTTTAATATAGAACTTTCCCTCTCTTTCTCACTCAATCTCTCTATCTCTCTCTTTCAATACAATAAAAGTTCATCGGCAACATTCACACATAGCAATTGAAACAGGTGCCACTTAGTGCTGTGGGTCACCGCTTTGTGATTATCATGGTTGTGAAAATTTCGTCAACATTCAAGTTAAAATCGATGGGTTGTTGCGATTAAAAAGCAGTTATACCCTTTTTTTTTTGGTTGCATTCAACCACTTTTCCACCTGGGTTCCAAGTGCCAAAAGTTAGCAAACAGTGCTAGCACCGGTATTATGGACATGGGAGAAGGACCACCGTGCAAAGCGAAGGAACGACACGATTCGTAACGAAAAGTTAACTCCATTGGTGTCAAGGGAATGACAGTTTGGACGATGCACCGGGTATCGTTACAGCGGGTATGCACTTGTGTGTTTTTTTTCGCCCCCGTTTCTTTTGCACGGCGAGTTGGTGCAAATTGAAAACGATATGAGAAAAGTTTCACAAACGCTCGTAAGAGATTCCCTCGTTATGCCCCATCGTACCCAACCATATACACTTCGGTAGACCGGTTTGATGCTGTGGGGAAACATTCGAAAAACGAAATTACCTGTGCTTTGTGGGATTGTGCACGGAATGTGACGAAATTCGTTCGAGGTCTTCGGTCGTAGGACGAAGTTTAGCAAATATGATTTCACACTCGATTGAGTAAACCAACCGAGCTGTCTGTTACGGATACTTGCCGCGGTCGGGCTGCACTGAAGCCGTTTGTTGCCTGCCCAGCACGAGATGGAAGGCCATCTCGTCAAGCAGAGCAGTGGATCGAATGTGACAACGATGCAACTCAAAGCTGGATGATGACCTCGAAACGAGGCCAAACGGTTTTCGTGACTAACCGCAGCCCAGTTCTTCAAGGGTTGGCGATGGAGTTTCTATTAGGAGCAAAGTTTACGAACACGATTTATATGAATAAATTGATCAACTCTAGGTTTACAACGTGTTATATTATTTAAGTTGGGGATTTTAAAAGAATGGTCCAATGGGGCATTTAACGGAATTGAAATATAAATTATGTGAAGGAGATTTTTACCAGGAGCGCCACGGTGACCGAGGAAATAGCGGGGCTGGTCTTTCAACGGGAAGGACCGAGGTTTGAATACCATTCCGGCCGTGACTATCCTGCTGCGGATACATTCAGGATACGAAAGTCAGAAATGGCAGGCCAAGACCTCTCGAGGTTGTAGAGCCACAGAGGAAGAAGTTTTTTTTACCATATTTTAAGAAATACCATCGTGAAATCAATGCTTCGCTAAAATCCTCCCGTCAGAGTGCAAGCGTCCTTACCAAACAAAAAGACCAATTTTCTGACGCGCATGGAACGAAACACACACGATTGGCCTCGGTTCTAAGTATAAAAAGAGAAAAAAAAGCTTAGTTTATACATATATTTTATATGAAGAAGCATCGAAAGGACTCTTGGTTTTGCACTCTCGTTTTTCTTCGATGATAAAACGTTCGCTTTGTACTTGTCATGGTTGAAGAAATGGTGGAATATTTTACGAAAGTTGTACCCGTCACTCAGCCAGTCCGGTGCTAGTTCTGCTGCTCACTGCTAGTACTCACGTTGCCTGTTGTTGCCTGCAGCTGAAAACTTGCGAACCACCGTAGCGCAAATGATTGACGATGCTTTTACGCTTTTTGACGTATCCTTCCACCCGTTTTGGGGTTCGCATTTGTGTGTGTGTATCTGTGTGTGTGCGCGAGTGTCGTTTTTTTTGCACCCTGCCATACACCAGCAGGTCCTGGGGCTTTTCTGTTTCAAATATCCAATTTTGCTACAACGAAGGAGGAGCAGCTGCAGTGAAATGGAGGCTGCTCGAGTGCCGTACAGCATTCTTCAATATAGCACCATAGAAATCATTCCGCAGAAACATCTTCGCCTGTATCGATATAAAACATGAACCCAATAGGTTTATGGCCGATTTCGTCGAGGACAACTGTTCAGCTCAAACGCTTTGAAGCTATCGTCACAGTGTCATACATGATTATGACCATCAATCGAACATCGAGCAGCTGGCAGCCATATCTTTATGTGCGTCCCAGCGCAGGAGAAATATGAACGTTGTTAGCAAACGAACGATCGTGGATTTGTTCCCAATTTTTATATTAAACTAATAAAAGTGTTCAACCAATCGTACAGGTTTTATTTCGACAGTAATCCCTGGAAAATGTTTATATGAATACCATTTTCACATTTTTTCGTTTTGCGAGGGTTACTGTTTTGCCTTGTGTATCATTTTGCACAACAATGATTCAATCCAATACTCAATAAAATATGTACGGATTAAGTACGGAATTTCAATAGAACCGGTATCGAGCAACATTGAACATGTTTTCGATCATTTACATTAAGTTGATTTAATTTTATTCGTGGAAAAGTATTCCAGCTTTTGATCACAAGTACTGTAGCAGAATTGTTGTAGTGCATATATTCATCAGCAACAAGTTAATCAAATGTAAGTGCTGTTCAATTTAAAAAAACAGAATTTGTCAAATGACTGGATTTCAAGGTTTTTTTTTTTACTGTCATCCAAGTGATTGAGATGCAAATCCAAACCTATGTACTTTTGATCACAGTTTTCTACTTCTCGACTGTATTTGCCTTTCCCCATGCACTAATACTATTATAAGCCAATCAAATTCTGTACTCTTTTATATCAGAACAAACTTTTGTGGCCAACGGGTGTCTTTAGCCGTATGTGAGTTCTTACGATGCATCACGCGGCCAGGCTGTGGAAAAGGGATCCGGGCAGAACCGGAAAAGGTATCATCCCCCCTTTTAGAACTTGATCCTCAACACTTCCTGATTAAAGCCGAAGGCGTCAATCAGACAAGATACGAACACTTGCCGCACCAGTTCGGGATCGTACCGCTCTGGATCGTCGGGTTCACACAGTGCAAATTAAGGTCTTGCTTCCCAATGTTGCCCAACCTCGCAGTAGCTTCATAGTCTTCATAGATGGGGTGGCCTCATCCCATCGAACCTGTGTCGCAATCGGTACACTGCTATCGTGTCTAATCCTCGAGGCAATAAAGAAACACCACTACCAGCACCACCATCATCATCATGCAAGTTATCTAGCACAGTGCTGTCCGAATTTATTTCAAAAGCTCTAGCGCTTTGTGTGACTCGGTCTTACTGTTTCTGGTTCTTCCTTCCGGCGCTAGGAAT
>AXCM01000953.1:0-53862 GCA_000473375.1 Anopheles culicifacies
AAAAAAACAGGGAATGGTCATAATCATGGTCACATGTATAAGTAAAACACCGCTTCAATAGCAAATTTACGATCACTTTCCACCGCTGGTCGGTGCTGGTCGTTGCTTACATAAAAGCCTTCGGTTGAACTTGAACGCATCGAACCGAAGCGGTGGCGCACGGTGGAAACGGAAAATCGAAGTTCTTTTCGTTTTCTGTTGCGTAGTTTGTTTCCCGGGTTTTTTTGTTGTTGCTGCTGGTGTAGTTGTTTTGTTTGGGTTGTTGCTACACCGCCCAAAACAGACGAGTTCCTTGCACAAAACCCACTCCCGTGGCCACATAAATTTGTCTACTTTTCCTGTAGCTAAAGTTAGGCTTTGGGAAGTTTGTAAAAGAACCGAAAAAAAAAGAAAAAAAGCAAAACATCAACAACCACCAAACAAAATGCAGCAGAGCACTTGCAGTCGAGAGGGAAACGGAGTGAAAGCGCATACCATTTTTCCGGTTGTGTCTGGAAAAAGTGCCCCTTCTCTGTTTTGGCATAAGTTTATTTTCAACCACGCAACTTAAACACATGCACCACAAAGTACAGTTCTGCCACAGCATTCCTGTTCGACTGTTTGAGTGATGAATTTTCTAAAGGTAAACAAAACAAGCAAGAACAAAAAGGCTACCACAAAACGGTTACAAGTTTTGGGTAGGCTTTCCATTAAAGTACACTGAACCGATTACAGGGCGCATCATTACAGGAAGGGGTAAGCGTTGCGTAATGTCTTTGCCACGGAAGAACAAAACAAAAAAAGGTTGGATGGAGTTTTCGAACATTTTCACATACTGCGAAACACTTGGCTGTGGTTGTGCTTGAGGCACACATCCGCTTGTGAGTGGATGACGTAAACCGCAGCCGGCGGAGGCTCGTTACAAGGGGCTTCTTCCTTGCTAAACGGATATGACTCCATTCCGGGACATGTGGGCAGGCTTGGTGTCGCTTGTTTGCAGATCCTTGTTGCGTTGCTTGAAGTTCTCACAAACGCTTGCCGCAGGAACAACAGGGGTCTAGGACCTGGATGCGTTGACATTGATACGGTGTGACACTGTCTTGGTGTCGGATGGAAGGGTGGCCTCGATGCATCCGCTCATCGCCCGACTTTATCAACGTGTCAACAAGGGCAATTGATTTATTGATGCATGCAGAACACACGAGGCGAGGAGAACCGTCGGTGTAGCCGGTTCTTGCTATCACGCCCATATGTTTTGTCGTGTCTTCTTCACATGTTCACTTCGTTAGGGTTGGCGGACACGAGAAGTTCTCACCCGTCGGCAGCGCAGCCGGGTGTGCACAACATTTTACGCCAAGTTCCAGCTTGCACGTTAGACAAACAATTGGCATGGTTCCATCGAGGAGGCGGGAGGTCTCAGCCATCAGTTATAGTAAAATCGACGGGGTGTCAGTAAGCACCCTTTCGGAAGGGTGAGTTAATATTAAACCAAAAACCACGGCACCTCGCTGACGACATAGCGAATCCTACCCGTGGTACGTCATATTGTGGGCACCGGGGTGTATTGGCGCTTTCCCATTTTCCGCTAAATTAACGTGACACAGTTGCGGCCACAGCGTGATGCTCCGATTACCGTGCGTCGATCAGACATGATCGACATGGTCCTCCCATCCGAGTCCCCTGAACGTGTGAGACGATACTCTACAGAACCGCCCAACCGAATGTTGAAAAAAATTGCTCTATTTCGGGCAGAGGTTTGATGATGGACACGTTTCAGAAATTTCCCACTTTTATACACCCGTTTGGGTGGTGTGGGAGAGCGAGCCCTTGTACAGGGAGACAGTTCACCCTTGCAGGAACAGTTTATTGACTCGGTTCGAAAGGAGTGTACACACCTTGCCACCCCATGGTGTTCGTTATTCACACCCGCTGCTTACCGCATTTGATATACTTTCCATTTTCTATAAATAACACGAAAAGATCGCTCCGTACATGAGGACCTCTTGTAGTGTGGTAGTCTTCTAAGGGTTTTTTTTCTTTTCTTACAAACTCACTACCTTGTGCGATGTTTGCCCGTACCGTTGATGTCCGGATTGGCAATGAGCACAAACTGTTGCTCTGCACGGCAGTACAACCCGAACAGCTGTGATTATGGAAATAAAAACGATGCTATAATGTTGACAATTTCCTTTGGAGACATTCCTCCAGTCTGGAGCACTTTATGACACAGTGAGCATGTTCCTAGCAAGAGTGTTTGAGTGGAGTTTCGTATTTTTTGCTGATTTGGAAGCAAAACAAATTTAAAACAAACTGATGGCATCATTAGTACTGGGGTTCCTGGCCTCATAGGCAAATAGTTACCGGTGTGAGGTGGAAAACTGGGTGGGTTGCACCATCGGGGATCGTCATCGCCAGCAGTAGCAGACAAAACATACCCCCCTTTACCTACAACACCATCGCATCAAGATGATGGATTAATGGCGGCAACATTCAAACACACCCGCAGGACACAAGCCGGTCCCAACCTGGTACCGGGTTCCTATTTTACACGCGTGTTACTACTATCGGCACCGATGGCCCTTTGGCTGCCGGACGGTGTGATTGATTACGAACCGCATTTCATCATCATCATCGGTGTTATGTGTGTGTGAATGCGATATTTCCTCCCTCGTCGTGGGGGATTCAACTACCAAAGAGTTTTTCGAGTGGTTCCACAGTAGGAATCGCTTCAAAACTTCCCCATAGCACCATGGTGCTGCTGCTGCTCCATTAGTAAGCAGCGGACCATATGTCATCGGTTGTCCAACGGGTGGTTGAATGCTTCATCGTTAAAAATAAAACATAAAGGATCGTATCTCGACTAACCCACAGACCACCCTCACGTACTGATTTAAAGAGGAAGAAAGAGTCGTACGACAAACTCAAAAGCGATAAGTTCTAATGTTTTTTGTTTGTTTGTGCTATTACTTGTTGTTTCGCATCCGTTATCACAATTCGCTGCTATGAATTAAAAATTTCTTTTTGATGTCTTTGTTTTCGGGTAATCCCACTACGCATTTGGGAACCCACAATTTGATATGAAAAAACGAGAATAAATTAATCGGAACCAAATTCAGCCAAACCTCATGCATAAGGCCAGGAACTTTGGGTAATATATTTTGATAACCCCGGGCAGTAAAATGTCACCCAAATCAGACGAGGATTTATCACGTTTTGTCGGCAAACTCAGAAAAAAAGCCAACCATCTGGCTCGGAAGTCGGAAGTTCGACCAATGTTTTGATTGCTCCAGGCAACTTTACCCAACCGGATCACACAGCCATATGTCACGGTTCCCGAGGGCCGATAGAATGTGTTGTGCATCGAAAGGCGAAGGTCACACCCTGATACGTTGCATTACTCGCGATTGCTTACCACCACTTTGCCACACATTATAAGTTCATTAGTGGGAGGTTGTAAGTTTGTTGATTAGAAGTGAGCTGACATCATAAGGTAGTTGGTTCTAGTGTGGAAGGTACCCCGCCATCAGTAGGGTCATTAGTGAGGTAAGTAGTGTGCTGACTTGAATTTCAGAACTATCCCGATAAGTACCTCGTAAGCACTTCCCCCTTCGAGGTTGACACAATCATCCATAAAACGAAACACCAAGAACTTCCGTGCAGGTGTTTGGTGGACAAAAATTGGTTCTTACCCTTAAGAACTTACTTCGACTAGGTTAGGTCAAAAGCAAGCCGAAGGTTCTCTTATCACACTTACGACACCAATCATTACAAAAAGAAGGCACATCCAATGACAATTACTCTACAAGGGTTTTTTCTGTTCTCTTTGTTTGAATTCTACCCTTCCGGGATGAACCGTAGCGTTCATCGTTCATTGTTCCCGTTATTATGACGCCTTCTACCTTCGCTTGGCGGGTGTCCCGCAGTTTCAATCGTTTTTTTTTCTTCTCCAACCAAGAGCCAAGGCCAAAAAAGTGGAATCCGAAGAGGGCTTTTTGGTGGGCGCTCGTTAAAGTCATTTGCGGTCGTCAACATTACGTAATGTAACTATAATTACACCAACACACCAATACAGTTCCGTGGACGATGTGTTTCGGTGTTTTCCGGTTCCCGGTTGGTGGCGACGACGATGGTCATGATTGGGTGGGCTTCTCCAAACCATGGAACACTTTCACAACTAATTGGAAACCCATACCGGTATGTGTTCCCATAGTCCACATGTCTGCTCCCTATTTTGTGACACATCAAACACATCACCACACACGCTGCACCGCTTGTTTGGACATCTCCTTCAAAAATAGAAGAGTTATACCGTCCGCGTGAGGCTACCGGGTGGGGCGAACACACTGCAGCGATGAAGGGACAGGGGTTGGCCATTGTTTGTTTGAGTTGCAATTAGCAACAGCAGCAAGCAGGATATGCTTTTCATGACAATGTTACTACATACGGCAAGCGACAACGAGCGTGCACGAAAGCTGCCGGCTCCTGTGTGAAATGGTGGCCGATTAGATGATGATGGTGCTGTGGCACTATTTTTAGACAAAAGAAGTGCACCACCCCAATAAGGTGTAGTTGGACAAGACACCCCTACTGTTGAAAAACGGTATGTAGCACCAGCAGCAGCAGAAAAAAAACGAAGATGGTGGTAGTGCCCGCGTGAAACGAATTTAATTGTTTCCAGCTATTCGCATGCAATGTTTTGAATTGGTGGCTCCTTTCTCCGGTGTTACCACCGAGTGGACTGTGTGGTAGTATAGTTCGTCTTCCCATAGTGCAC
The DNA here is from genome assembly GCA_000473375.1 of Anopheles culicifacies. Lineage (NCBI taxonomy): Eukaryota > Metazoa > Arthropoda > Insecta > Diptera > Culicidae > Anopheles > Anopheles culicifacies. Next base: position 4,754 of record AXCM01000953.1, read on the forward strand.
ACCGCAACACAATGGAAAGTTTCGCCCTGCAACTTCCAACGCGCTGCGAAGGATGAAAATGGCGTACAGTATTTAGCTCATCGATCCATTATGCTTTATTGCAGGTGGTGATGCCACCACTGGAGGCCTTCCCTCAGTACCTTAGTATCCATCATAACCATCATCATTAGCCGATCAAAAGCAGTGCTGCGAACATACTCACCCCAACTCCAATCCTCCCTCTCTCTTTCACTCATTAGGAGCACACATAATTAAGGGTACGTTTATTTTTCCATATATGCACTACACGGCCACTTATGCCATCTCCTCCCTCTTGTTGCGTCCACTTTCTCCCCCTCACACGCGGGGATTATGTAAAGGAAAAAGCTCACCGTGGTTCATCTTCCTTTACTACTTCACCCGCACAAGTCACAAGACACACCGGGAGTGATCACTTTCGGGCTCAGTGCATTGCATGAGGAGATCCAAATGAGCAAAGGGTATTTGTAACACAGCGTCATGCCAGGTGTAAAAACGCTGAGAGAAATGTGCAGTTTTTTTTTCTTCATCGAGCGTGTGTGTGTCGTTTCATTTTCATTTGCTCCCAGTGAACTATTGCACCATTATCGCGTGCACCGTAAGCTGCATATTGCACTTTTTTGCCCCATTCAAAAATGTCTCACCACTTGGCGTTCACCATTCTCAGCCCTAGAGTGTGAGTTCTCATCTTTTTCCGTGTAATTGCAAAATTGTGATGCATTTAGATGCGCAAGAAGGCAAAAAAAAGACCCATTTTGCGGTGCATAAATATATTTTTCTTTCGCCGGAGATACATTTGCGCAATAATTACAGCAAAATGTGGGGCGGTTTGGAATTCTGCTTTTGTTTTGCGCTTTTCTCGGCTGGAATTTAAAGCATTCAAATGACTTCTCGTTTAAAGGTTTTTGCAGTTGTGCGATATTTATTTGCGTCACTTCTGGAAAGAAGAGAACGCTTGAAAATAGTTACAATTTAACTATTTGTAGCTCAGCCACTGCCGGTGTCCCGAGGGAGAATGACAAAATCTATTGGACTACAAAATTACTTCCAAAATATGTAATTCTTTTACCAATCCCCCAGCCGCCACATGTAATGGTTGGAACTCTGCCAAACTCATATGCTGAGAGTTTTGAGAGCTAACATTCAGGGAAGAAGAATGTCCTCTTGGCTGGGAAACAAAAGTCACGTACAAGTGCACATAGTTCCACCCTGTCCCGAGGCAAGAATGCCTTCGACGACATTGTCCGCCTAACAAAACCACCGCCTGCACACAGCATCGAACCAATGAAGTGCATTTCGCTGTCTGAAAACTTATTTCCCCTTTTTCTGTCAGTTCCGTTCTTCCAGCAACCAGGTCGGGTGGTCGAAAAACTGATTTGAAATTGAATTTATTTTACCAGATCCAATTTCGACGCTTTCGACCACAAGTGCGGGGACACAACACGGTTGTGTTCTATGGATAAACAAAAAAAAAGCCGGACCGGAAGTTGAAACGGAAAAACAGAATTTATTGCACCGTGGCATAAAAATACACAGATGAATTGTTTTATTCATTCGACAACGAAACTAAATTTTGTTTGGGAATGAAACAAAAAACTGGAAGCCAATTCCGGGACATGTTACGCGGTACACGGTGGAAAACTGTTGCATAAATTAAGGGACATAATGCCCTAGCTTTAACTCTATCAGGGAGGCCAGGTTACCCACCCCCATGGTAACCATGGTAATTGAGGGGATGGCCACGTTATACAAGAATATTTCCTGCAGATACATGGCTACTCGTGCTGCCTTCCGCGGTACTAAATGGTTGAGGGTTTGTATTGGGGGAGGGGAAAACGGGGCCGAGGAAACTACTTACAATGCAAACCATTCGAGTTTTTGTGCCCGTGCTCACGGTACGCACCTGTAACGAAAAGGAAAACAGAAGAAAAAGAGGCTCGTTTTAGTACACGACATCGAAAAGGAACTTGCTTCACTTTCTATCATCCCTTCCCCGTGGCATTTAAGGAAAAGAGCATTAATTTCATGTTCACCCGAATGTTGGTACCCCATGTTGTTGTGTTTCGACTTTAGCACGATTTTCACTGTCAGAAAATACACTCCTCCCTCTACCTTTACAATACACAGGTGCCACTAACCGAAGATGATGATTTTGAGTGAGTTTATTTGTAGTTTGTTTGTGTGTAGCTGCTTCAATGTAAACTTTTTAGTTCATGCACGAAAAAATTAATTAGCCTACTTTTGGGCGGAAAACGCCCGTACACTCTCACCGATGCAGGGTAATTTTCAAATTTAACGTAAAAAGAAAATCTCACCTCACTTTCTTCGGGCTCATCAAACACCGAGATCTAATCGTGTGGCAAAATTACTCATCTTTTTCCCCATCCCCCATCGTTACGATCATTCGGCTGCGTAGATGAGGATCGGGATGTAAAACACACCGTCCTGTAATTTTGAAGCCAAAACTAATCACGTACTCCGGGCGCAACTAATATTCCGGCCAAAAACACAGTTTTTGGAGGGAAAGCGCTGCAACCTCGACGAATTGATTGAGCAGAATCCCCCCCTCCATGGAGAAGGTTTTATTACCTGGTGTGGTTGTTTTTTGTTTTCTCTTCTAGCTTGAACAAATCCCAAGACGCAACACAAATTTTGGCTTCCATCCATGCATGCATCTTGACCGGGTTTTTGGGAAATTGATTTCCCGTCCTTTTAAACGGTGTCAGCTCGCGAAGAAGCGGCTCCAAACTGGACCACCTCATTAAAAGGGAAGCAAACCCGGGGGGTGAAAGAAGACAGGGGAGAAGCGTTTGCTTTTAAAACACCCCACATCCCAGCTTTGTTGACATAGTTCTCTGATAGATCGAATTTTCTACGCCATTTTCCTAATGGACGGCAGCACCTTCCCCAAAAAAGGGTCGATTTTATTGTTTGTTTTCGTTGGGCGTTTTGGAAACGAATTTGCCAAAGAAGCATTTATGGTGATTTGCCGTGGACGGGCGAGTGTTGCCGTCACACACAAAGAGATGAGTGCAGGATTTGCATCATCCCAAGCGAAGCAACCATTTCTGATCGCGCTTCGCACCACCAGCATTCATCAGCGCACAAGTTGCACAGTTTTAATTAGAGGCTAGAGCCGACCCCACTAGTGTCTTTCTGCTGATGGTGCATTATTTTGTTGTGAAAACACCACACCAAACTCTCCGGGGGCTCGCATCAAACATCGTTTAAAAGTGCAATGTTAATTTGGATCCCATTGTGTTGGGCCACGACGACGGCCAACGCTACGGAAAGTTGTTTCGCTCGCAAAAAAGGGATTTTGATGATTGATTTTTCCGATGATTGACCGAATACAAGTGTGTTGGTATGTGCATCACTATTTTTGTGACTACCCCACCCCATTGCTTTATTTTTCGTCAATATTTACATTTGCACATTGCGCTGGAATGGAGGCAAAAAAAGACGAAATAACATGATTGATTCATTCAACCCCTCCAACGAAAATAGTGCCAAAAACTGGAAACCGATTTTGTCTTAAATCACTCGAAACGTTTCGCGATTGATTGATTCGTTTGCTGATGAAGGTCAGAAGGGAAGTGCGTGCGCTGCAAGTGAAAACGGAAAACGTCCACACAATTCCGTGTGACATCATACAACTGCTGCATATAAAGTGCACGTATGTTTTCATGCTTTCATACCATTTGATCAATCGGATGGTAGCGTTCACACAGCGACGCGGACAGTTCCAAGTTTCAAACGTTACATACTCGCGCTCGTGATGATGCCATAAACCGTGCCCATCCGCCGATTGAAAGCCATTTGCATTGCAGAAGGATTTCTCTCGCTCGTGAATCGAAATGGAATCGTGAGAATAGCTGAGCTGTACGTGGATGACACGACGATACTGACATGGAGGGTTAGGAAGGATGACGGCATCTGAAGTTAATTGCCCACAGTCCACGGTACGAAAGCATGCCAACGTCCACAGGCGTATGCAGAAGCGCATAGGCAAACTAGTGTTGTACTAGTAGTAGGCCAGTGGTCGGCAAACTGCTTGGAACAATGAGTCAAACATTGTCTATTGTGTTGCTGTTGAGAAAAAACTGATGGCAAATTCTCGAATTCTTGGATGAAAGATAACCAAATCTTATGAATTAGAATTGAATTGTTTAGAAGTCGTTGGAATTCCTATCTTTTTTTATGGCTTAAAATTGAGATATCCGAGACATCTGATTAGAATAGTAATTGGAGGATCCCAAGATCTCAATATTCTCAAGGACAATATGACCAATGTGTAGAATTTATTGGACTAGTCTTGAGACCATAAAGCTTGTGGATCGTTTCCGACACGTCACAAAGTGGCACTTTGCTGACCACTGTGCCATATTGACATGCACAAGAACACCAGAGCACCGAATAGATTCATTTCAGCGAGTAAAAAGCCATCACACGTTCGCCTCGTTGTCGTGCGATCGTTTGTTTGATGCTACGGGCTGCTTGTTGGGTTCGTTGTATTTGACGTGAATAAAATATCTCCATCGAGTGCTCCCAATGTGACTGTGTGTGTTGAAATGCATCATTTAAATGGCATGGAAGCACGAAACTAACGCTTCATTCCTGTGGATACCCTTCGAAAAATGCAAAGGATTATGTGAGGGAGCAAAACAAAAAAACAAAACTCCACCTCAACAACAAATCAATTGCCCTCAACCTACATCGGGCACATGGTGCAGTTTTCCAACCTACCCCTTCCCCCAAGGGGAGTAATCCTACACACACCCTGAAATGGGGAGGTGTGTATTTTTTTGAAACCATTTTAAGCCGCACAACATTTCGGTAAGGCGCAACGGTACGTGGGTGTGCGTAGTTTTTTCATTATAATTCAATTAAAATCGTGCCCCGAATGTTAACCGGCGGCTTTCGTGTCACTTACGTGACGTCAATCGGCGGGGGAGGGGCATTGTTTGGCCACGCAAAACCCAACAACCACCGTAATAATTCATCCTAACTACAAACCGTACGCAAATCGCGCTGAATAATGCGTACGAAAATAAGCAGAAGAGAAGCACACGAAGCTCCATCGAATCCGAAATACTAATCCGATCATGTGTTCTTTTGTGTGCCTGAGCGGAGTCACTAGACGAACTTTTATGTGTTTTGTTTGAAGGGAAGAGTTTGCGTCTGAAATAAATGAGGATTTTGCTCCACACATCACATGAGAGGCCTTCCATACCAAAAATCTTTACGATCGACGGGGCTTAGTGATTAAGTCCATACGTCCCCTTAAAAAAAACTCTATTTCCCTAGTTTGTCACGCACTCGAGACAGTTTTTTTGCCTTCGTATTGTGTGTTTGTGTGGAATCCACCAACATGCAGCCGAAAGACGCTGGAATGTTAATGTCTTTCGTACGTCTCGCAATGTCGAATTTTTAGCATCGTTCCGAACGACGGGAAAGAAAAAAATGGTTCAAGGCGCTTGGTGCCCTCCCACAATTCCAGAGTGACATTTCCTCCAAACGTAATTGTAATACATAAACCAAAAAGGGAAAAAAGCACATGATTTAGTACTGACGCAAATTAAATCGGAAAGATGATCATTACTCTGCACGCTGTGGTTGGAAAGCATTCTCACGAACCTTTTAACTTGTCGAACTCGTCAGCTCACACGTGGCTGTGTGTTAAAGAGGGCAGATTGGAGCAGACACACAGGGAGGAGGAAAAAAAACATAACAAACGCCAATGAAACCTTTCGTTTTTCTTTCTGCACAGCACAGCACGCTAAAACCCCACGGAATTTGCGAATTGTAATAGCATGATGAGCGCCAGACGAATTGTCACTTTCTCGCCAAACCATGACGTCATGAGACGCGCGCGCGCCACCCTTTGGGCGAAGAAAGTTTCACTTTTCTCGCCTTCACGGCAGACAAAGCTTCGCGTGCAAGATTCACTTCGCCCCACAGCAATAATGAACTGTTGGTGGGTAGGAGTGAGGATGTGGCATGCAGCGGTCACACTGTCACTTTCGATTTGTTTCGAACATAATTTCGCGATTGTCTCTAGGGTGGGGGTGGGGGATGATGATTTCGATTCAACAATGGACAAATCGTCATTTGTTGTGTCCGCGCTCGCGGTACCACTCTCAGCATAATTTCAAGCCATTTCATTAGGCAAAAAGAGTTTCGCGATTTATCCGTTTTTCCAACCCTTTTCCCCAGCTTCCTCCTCACGCTTCGTGTCAATCCTATCAGATTTGGTGGGTACCCGCTGGCACTGCCCACAAACCACTCGCTTCCATCCCCTCATCCAGAGATTAATGAGCTACAATTAAATGTGAGATTTATTGGTGCAGATAAAGCGCCATAATGCAAAGCATTAAAGAAGGAATGGGTGAGTTGCTACATAGTTTAAACCCGGATCACCCCAATCCACCCCGCAAGTGGTCGGTACCGAACAATGGGAAGGCGTAACTGCGCCTAACAAAAGGTTGACGATTCGGTCGCGAAATGAGATGGCGAAATCGTGGAAAATTCAACCCCTGTCAGTCGGTGGGTGCCCTTTGCTTTACCTTTTGCCCGCTGGTGGGGTGTGAAGGTGTGTGCCGCCTTTTATCTGTCGCTTTAAGCAAATAACGATCGCGCGCCCTCCTCCCGATGGCGGCTTTTGTGTGGACACTTTTCAGGTTGGTCAGTTTTCACTCCACAAGGGGGTGAGCCAATGTTTATGCGAGTGATCGGCGACGAGGTGGCGAGAAGAAGAGTGAAAGAAAGAGCTATTCAAAGTCATGACTGTGAACATTTAAACAATATCAACAAACTAAATCGACTGGGATTGGTTTGGTATGCGAGTGACTAGTTGGGAAATGCATCTACATCTTCGTTTACACCACAGCACGACTGCTCTTGACCGAGCTGTAAGCAAGAGTGTTAAATTAAATCTTCCTTCCCAGCAGTTGTTTTTTTGTCGATCAAGAAAAGTAAATACTTCAACGTCAGCTCGATCGCGTTTGATCGGAAGGAATTTCTCACGCAAGGCGCTCACTTGAGTGACACACGTCTTGGGTGCTCTAAATTGGCTGTGGATGGATATATCACGTAATCTAAACAGCGATAGATAAAGAGGGGTACGTTTGTTCCAGTTTAGATCCGTTTTGTACGACAGTGGCCTTGTACGGGTGTACATAAAAAAAAAACGACGCGTGCATGTTAATTTTATATTTATCTAAAAAAAAGTGAAATTAAATTTACATCAAACCGAATGCATTCCATTGTGCCGCACCTTCAGTGAGATGAGGCCGATGATGTGGTGGAATGTAAATTACCATTTTGCTACCGATTCCATACGCTCGTGCGTTGCAAGTGGGCACAAGTTTTTGCATATTAATTAGCGAGACATGTTGGCCGGCAATGCGGATTGACGTGGATGCCGAAAAAAGCAACACAACGGTCCTGATAGAAAATGCTGCAAACGATCCTTCGCTTATTATACTATCCAAACGATCCGGCTCTTTTTATGTAGCCGACAGTTGTTGTTTTTTTATTCTTTGCGCCTCCACCGACATCATTCTGACTAATCATGCCCCATTATCAACACCCCACTGAACTAGATGGGTGGGCGAAAAATTAACTAGCTATATAAAATGATAAGAAACTTTACACCAGCAAACTATGGTTCACCTTCACCCTCCACACAGTTGACCGTGAGGAGGTCATTTTGAACTAACCGCGAACGCTGTCACTTACCCGTGACCGGTGAAGCATCATTAGCAATGATTCACAACAAAATGGCGTCGATCGATTGTGTGATGGTGCGGACTCCATTAACGAAGTGGCGGAGTCGGAGTGTTGGATATTAAATATGTCTCCCCGCGGCAGGTTTCCTGGATAGTTGCTGATGGATTTTCGCACCCTGAGAGTGTTTGCGTCGTTCCAATTCAAACCCCCTAAAAGGTGGTAATGATGGTTGGTGGTGATAAACTAGTTTAGAGCCTCACTTACTTCCAACTCATTTAAAATGGCATAAAATGGAATCTCATCAATTCAATTGATTCACCTTCGTCCTATCTCCCGTCTCAGCTCTATTAAGATGAAGTACAATTACTCACCCCTATGTTGGACATGTATGACAAAAAGAAAACGTTACTTCACATGTCCAAGAAGATGGATGGATTTAAGTTCAATTGGTATGAGTGTGTGTCTATTTTTTCATTTTCCACCTCGTTGAAAGGTGAATTTCATTTAAAACTCATCAGCTCCAAGATGTTAAACAGCGGTTAAAAATGCACGCAATGAAGCGCAAATGAAACACCGCATCGCATCGTGGTGCGCGATTTTAAACATTTTTATCGCGCTATTTTGTACATTAGCAAATCGTTGTTATAAAATTCAAATCCAACCCCATGAAATTGAAGCAATAAGAAATTCACTTTTAATCAACAGAAAGTAAAAAAACCACGTCGAAGTGTCTGCTTCTGTATGTCAAGTGGTGCTCAATAAAATGATTGAGAATGGATTAAGCTCGGCCACGATAACATAAAACGAAGAAGCTACTACTTAACGTTGCAATAATAAAAATAGGCATCAATCTTCCGCAACTTTTATTGGTAGCTTAAGAAGATTTTTAAGTGTACTCCCTCCTTCTCTCTCTTCCTAGAGTCATTGAACAGGGAAATTAGTAGAAAGCTGTTTGTCTGCCGGGTTTCTTTCACCGCTCGATAGTGATTGTCGCGTTTCGATTACTTTTCATGAGCTCATATGCATACAAAAAAAAAAAAACCTACATACGTGCAGCGCGTATCAGATCCAATACCAGCTCCCGGCCGCTTTGAATGCTTTCGTGAACAAATAAGTGTACGAGCGCGCGCGACTGCTCGTAATCTAATAAATGCAACAAACCCCGATTACTATAGCTACCGTTCATGTGTATGTGAGTGGTTCACCCATCAGTTCCCAAGATGTCTTATTAGTGTCTTCACTTCTCACTCTATTAACATTTCGTATAATTTCCATCCCCGCCCTGCCCCGGGAAAGGGAACCGATTGTCGAACGTAATTTATTATCACATCGTAACCGCACGGTCCCATGCCGAACGCGAGGTGTGAAAGCGATCTTCCGATCGACCAGTTCCAGTTGGCTGAGCTGATCGATCGATTCCGCCACCGCCGAGTGGGTTCGATGTAGATTGGGCGTATAGAAAATGGAAAGAAAATCGTCATCGAATTAATGTTTGAAATTGTAGCTCGAGATAGGCAGCAGAAAATGAACACTCGAGCTAAAGGAGATGATTGTTATAGCAGCCCACTTCTTGGTGGCAGTAAAAACCATGTTGGGTTTACTTTTTCTATACTAACAAGCGATCGATCGCCTTCGTCCCGTTTGGACAGTTTTATTACATACCCAATGCACCACACTTTGTCGTGTAAAGTCAAATAAAATGTAGAGTAAATAAAATGCCACCATGGGCATTTTCTTTTCTTGCGCTCCAGCTGGGAACTCCAGGTTCGGGAACAAGCGGAAAACAAGCGGTTCTTTTAAACATGCACGCGCGCGCGCGAACCAACTCGCTCTGGAGCGCTCGCTGAATCTAATACATTCGAACGGAATGGCATGGCGGTACACGGAAGAAATAAACGGTGTCTTTTCTTCAGCTTCCTCTTGGACTCAATAAAGCCCGCGGTTTCCGAGATGTTCCCGTTGGCATTAGGTCAGTTTAACGGTTTTTCGAACGAGCAGCTCACAACCACCCGGCGGCCATTACACATTCCCTTACTGCCGCGAGTTTCCGCGTTTGATTTTGTTGTTTTGAGCGCAAAACACACATAAAAACAACGCACACGAATACGACACAAAGCAACGCGTTGTTTTCCTTGTTTCTGGGCGGGGGGGAGATCGTTAGTTGATATTACCGTGATCTAACAAACACTCCGGTGATCAGCAAGAAAAGAAGCGTCCCGAAAAATTGATTACTACCCCAATCGTGATTTTGCTGATTTTGCCTATAAATTACGGCTTCTCCGTAGTACGACGAAGATCGAACACGGAACTGTTCTTTCCTTTCTTTTCATTAGATCCCCCCCAGTTACTTCGTCCGTCATTTCCAGCTTCCGAAAATATGCTCCACCGTAGCATAACTTACAGCTTCCAACGGCGTCCAGTATTAGTGAGCAATAATGATTTGTGAGGTGACTCAGAAGAGGTTGAAGAGAATGGTTGCTACTGCTGCGCATAGTGGTGTTGCTTTCACCAGCCATTCACGCTAAAATTACCACGAAAGTACCTTTTCGATTTGCGGATTTACCGTTTCCCTGGGCGCTGATCTTATAGCGCACAAGAAAGAAGATTAGCGGTGAAGATTTTCATCTGGAGGGGAGATAATTCCAAGAGGTTGCCCGAGATCTTGGGCACAAGAGAGTGAAGAAGGCAAAAACCTTTCCCTACTTAGGATGAAAAATATTCATCCATCATGCGGTGGCTTATGATCGTAGCTTTAGAAAGAAAAGTCTGCTGCAATGCTTTTCTCGCATCCATTTTGCCCCAGCTATCCAGGGAAAACATACATTGCACATGATCATTTTTCATAAACCGTCGATCGTTCTCTGTTCTTGTTGATGAAGATTCCGAGATGAAGGGTGAAACGATCCCTTTAGCTAAATGGGCACTTAATCGATCAAGAAAATGATTCCACGCTTGTTGCAATAACTTCGCTAGGTCTTAGTTGCTGATGCTACTCCATACTGTACCGTTGGTAGAATGGAGCAAGATTTTCTCCGCGAAAGCACCGCAAGAAGACTCATCATACTTTCATTCATTGCACGTCGACCGGTTAACAGAACCCATGGTTTAACGATTAGCACTCGTAATCGTGATAAGCTCGTTAGTTAAATAATCTACCCCGTGTATGTTTGTGGCTTCATCCATTAGGTGAGGAAATGGGGTCGAGCTCGAAATCGTTTTTTCTTGCTTCTTTTTCATCATTGTAATTGGAAAATTTAACACACTTCAACCCCCCCGGAGGGAGTAAGGCGCACACACCACACAATAAACAAAGTTCCGCATTGCTTTCGATGGAGTGCCATGGGTGGAAAGGGCTCCAACACCGTTCGTTCAGAAGCGTATGGAAAAAAATACGCATGTTACATCTAACACATTAGGCATGGTGGGTAACCCATGTTACGGCGCCTTCAAAAAACGTGCACACACCGTTCCATGTTGAAGAAGACGAGGTGCAGCAGACGGTGATCGTTTCCGATCACGTCGAAAAAAGATGGCATTCACCCTTTCAGGCCGCAAAAAAAAAAAACAAAACAAGGATAGCGGCCGATACACGCGCATGCAATAATAATGTAAATATGCAGACAAATAGTCGCGCGTGTACACGTACGCCACACCGTGCGCAACGGATGTCTGTGTCTGCGCACATCCGACACATACCCTTAAGGATGGTTTGATTTGTGTGTTGCTATTAATTCCTGTTTTCGGTGTTAATAAAACAATTGAATTACTCCACCAAGGAGAAGGTTCTTTCGCCTACACCAAAGCCTGAGGCTCCAAGATGCAGAAGATATCTAATGATGGTTATTTCCCAAAGACCACATAATTTTGAGCAACAGACCACCACCTCGCCACGCTTTGATTGACACCAAATCCAGGGTAGGACATGGAGCACGTGTTTTAGGGGTTTTGCGTTTTATGTGCTCATATTTATGATGATTACCACCGAGGAATAGCAATTGAGCCTCGCGAGCTGAGGCCGCTTGAAGACGGCTTTATGGCCAACGCACCAGTCACGTTGATCGATCGCGAGAAGAACAAACGACGCTATTCACTGCAGACTTCATGCGGCACACCGAGGGTGTCCCGATTGCTCTAGGATTTTTTTGGGGTCTTCATGTACGTATACAGTTCCGTGCAGTAAATATGTCAGAAGTATAAGGCCCTCATTTGTTCCAACAGTGTTAATGCTCTTTCTACCCACGCACAAACACACAAGCCACGGTTTATGCTCGAATGAAGTGTGGCGCCTGTGAGGCACACATCGAAAGGTCTCGCCAGATCCCGTGGGCAGTAAGTCAGCATTATACTACTTTTAGAGAGGGTAGGGAGAAAAAAAATCCGTGGCGTAGACTACTTCTTTGGGGTATTTGAGCTAACCTAGCACGATCCATCTTGGGTAAGTCAACTGCTCAATTTGTCGCCTCCACTGCCATTTATACAATTGCATCTCTCATTCCGATTAAGATTTCTATTGCTCAATGTGAACCATTGGCGCAGAGTTCCATTTCGAACAATTTCCCTAAACGGTGCCGAGATTTCTGTAAATCTCGATTGCTTAATGCCAAAACAAAACTGTCTACAAGATGCAGCACCATCCCCAACACCAATCATCAATGGAAATGATGTGGATAATAGAGGAACATAATAAAAAAAAACCCAGCACCATAGCCCCAAATAGTGCTCCGCGGGAAGAAGCCTTCTAGATTTCGCTTTTAATGGTGCCCAATTAAGGCAAATTGCTCGACTGTCAGCCTTGTAAACTATTGGACGCGGGCGGGTTTCTGTGGACTTTCGTGTGCGCCTTGGTGGTGTAAGTGGATCTCCAGAAATACTGATGCCTTCCCGGGGTCGTGCAACATAAATCATGCAGAACATTCAAATCGGTTGAGCAACGCACAGCAATGGCGGGGAGGCTGTCCCAAAATACAGCCAAGACGAACGGGTCTAGCGTAAAACAATCCATTCCACAGGATGCACATTGTTTCATTGGAGACAATATGCCTTTTACCGTCGTCGGTCGTTATCGTTTCAATAGGGTGGTATGGTCCGTGACAGAAGGAGAGAGAGACCAAGTCCAATTATTGGCAATGACTTTGACTTCCTTCTTTCTTCAGCATTCCTTTCGGGGTGCGAAGGCACAAATCCTGCCCACTATTGTATCACGCATTGCGTCCTGATGTCGCCAATATATCACTGCCTCGTTGCGTCATTCGAATTCTTCTTCGAAGGGGGCCATCTGTTGCAAAACCACTCCCTCTCCCACTACGATCAAATGACCATGAAGCATGCGATTCTCAAGACACACGCGGCGTGTATGGCTGAAATTTATATTCATATTATTTTATTACGAACGGCCATATGCTTAAATTTGAGCGAACCTCAACGAGCTCCAACGCATGCTCGTGCTTGCCGATATCAATGATCGTGATGATACGTCTCCGTGTGCTCTGTGATTTGTTCGAATTGATACTTTGAAGCTGATCAACGACCGGTCACAGGACCACTTTTTCGTCTTCCATTTTTCCTTATGTGCTCCCTTCTACTTGTGCTGTAATTTCCCTCTGCATCATTTATGCACATTTGCCCTTTGGCAAAAGGGGGTGTACTGTGTGCAGCATAGAACGGTGACGTTCAAGGAAGGAAAGAAGGAGAATGAAAGAGGAAGGACGAACGCGAACTGAAGCAAAGTGGGTATTAAATTTTTCTGCATGAAATTTAAACCCACCCAAGAATGGGTCTTTCAGTCTGTTCGTGCATATGAACTGCAACAAACCCCGGCACCGACGTATGATGTTGTATTAAATGGTATCAGTTTGCAATCAGCGCCAGCCAGTAGCACCGGACCGGAAAACGCACCCACCCACGTCACACAATTAACCATTGTTAGCAAAGCGAGATGGAGAGGGCAGTGGAGTGCACTTTTTCCCTCCACGTGGAGGCGATGACGTGAGGCACAAAAATTTAACAACAGACAACAACCCACTCGATCGCTCTCGTGCAACCCGCTACAATTACCGTCCCTTTGCGTGATTCGCAAATCGTACAGCATTAAACGCACAAATAGCGAAGTTCGAAACATGCCGATTTGGTCGCACTTAACACGTGTTTGTGACTCGTAGGGCTGCTGGCTACCGTGTCGGAGATACTGCCACACACAATTACAAATTAATAGGCAAAAAAATTCCACCTACCCCCGTTTTAAATAGAATGCCATCCGAACGAGTTAACCTTACCCATTTAGCTGCCCCAAACAGGCCGCGGGAACACGTTCTGAGGCAGCTTTATTTACATTTACAGCCTTGCGGAGGTGGGGGGGAGCAGAAACAGAGAAAAATGTTTTGCGCGTTTCAACCCCTCCGTTCTACGTGTGTGTGTGTACGGGGTGGTGATCGCGTACGAGAGCTAATACAACGTATACCAATACTACAGGGGTGGTTTGCTTTTTTTCCAGCGGGTTTCCTTTGCATGTGGTGGTACCATACGTTCGATCGCATACAACAACGCCACCGTCACATTTGCATTGCATGACAACGAATGCAAGAATGTGTGACTGGGCAAATGATAACTTCAAGTGTAAATAATACTAGGAAACACTTCAATAACAATAACTTTTGTTCGAACTCCAAGTTGCAAATAGTTAGCATATTCGTTAGACTTCTCATACATCCCTAGGAGGTAGCAGAAACGTAGCAGAAAATAAGAAAAAAAATCATAAACTCGATTGATTGCCCTACGGATAACAATTACCGTATCCGCCTACGATGCTCGATGGGAAAAGATGAACCATAAAAATATAATCCATAAACAAGGAAAATAGGATCGGTTTTCCGTTATCCGGTATCCGCTGTCACCGTTTCCCATGGTTGTGCTTTATTCTTCGTTTGCACCCATCCTACGCCCATATAAAAATGACAAGGATTAGTTTTCCCTACGGGGTTGTTTCTCGTTTCTAGAATTGCATCGTCCCAGCTGTTTTCTTCTGAGAAAAAAAACACACACACACACATGGAAGTTGTAAAGAGTGCGCCCGTGTTCCGTGTTCCGGGCGCATATACAAATCAAACATCGTAAAACATCGTCTCTCTTTCACTGAGCTTTCTTCTCGTGTCTCAAGGACCAAACATGGTGATGGTGGTGATGATCCCAAGGATAATGGCGCCAAGGGAGAAAAGGGCCCGACTGTCAGCGAACAGGCAAAGAACGATGTCTTCTTGGTGCTATAGAAAAGAATCTCGAGCCACACTCCAGGCGATGGGAATAGCTTTTCAGCTTAACAGGATCAGCATTCGGGAAGAAGGCGGTACCAGCATATCACCCCTTCGGGATAGATAAAAAGGTACCAGTGAAGCAATGGGGTAAGATGGCTCCATAAAAAGAGTTAATCTTGGACATCATCAACGGCCAAGGGCTAAGCTCGTATGCTGTTTCTGATGCTTCCACAGCAAGCGCAGCCAGACTCTTTGCTTCATTGCTTGCGAGCGCTACGTACACAACGTGCCAAATCGAGCGGGCGAATGTAGGCTAAACGTCATTTCCATTTTCGGCCGCAAAAGCCTACAGGCTCGGTACGAGACGGTAGCCTCGTTGGCCTCGACACTCCACTCGAAGGAAGAAATCTGTTTCGGTGGCGACAGGAATGGTATTGCCAGACACTGAGTGGGGAGGGTTCATGAAATTAAAAACCGAAAAAAGACGTCAGAGACACAATCGCAGCGACGCAAACGGCAGCAAGATCAGGGCTTAGAAATAAAGACTCCTGTTAAAGGGGTTGAACTTTACGGGGGTTGCGAGAGGGAGAGAGGGCGAGATGTGGTAGACCCTTGCCCACATAACCGTGCTGTGATCTACGCCTCGCAAACACACGCAAACATACATTATTCTCGTAAAAAAAAGACGCAGTCACGATCCGCTGATCCGTTCGAGAGGCGTGCGCAACCGGTTCTTGCCTTGGAAACGTACAGCGATGACATTTTGGCGCTGTCGCCGTAGTCGATCGTACGACACCAAAATGTGAGCAAGGAGAGGTCGTACGGATGGAAAAGAATTCAGATACTGCACCATACGGGAAGAAAATTCAATTCCACCCCAAAAAACACCTGGTCGTGGTTGAAGCTCGTGTTCCACGATGAGCATAGCTTGATGACCACGATCGCTCATTATGCTGCGGCTACGGATGTGGATAAAGCTTTGACATAGATATGAAGTTGTGGTGTTGTGTTGGTGCGCAGGAAACCACAAACCAACTCGATTGACATAGAGCCGTACCAAGACGATGATGATGGTATGTCTGGTCTCAGTGTTCCAAAAAAAAAGCCCAGGAAGTGAAAGCCAGGAACTGGTATTGCACACACAGCAAACCATACCCTTTCCCGTGTGAGCTTTCTTTGTGTCACATACCGGTAGAGGGGTAACAACACAAAAGGGCATCAATCAGATCAACTCCGATTGGAGGTAGCTCTGCAGACGCATTTTCCGTTATCGACCCAATTTGCATGCTCCGGATGGTGGTTCCTCCTTAAAAAGAAAATATATCGAAGCTAGGTCAGACCCAATTTCCAAAAAGCCAACAACACAACATGAAGACATTAAGATGTGCTGAAACTTTTCAACGCCATCCATTCCGTTTGTCAAACCAATTAGGAAAACATCCACGGGACATCCTCACGTGTGGACTAAAGTGAATGGAACCATTAACTAACGACTGGTGAGAAAATGGACAAAGTTCTAACAGCTGGCAATGTTTCTCCTGGGGGGGTTGGAACGAGTTCTGAACTCAGTTCGAGAACTGAAAAGGGAGATAAAAAAAGTTTTGCTTCTACCTTCCCATGGGAAATGTGCGGGTGAGGGGTGGTCTGGTTATTTTGTTTTTTATGCAACAACTATCTGGGGAAGTCACACACCGGAAAGGAGTACCGCCATTGGCAGGTGTGATCCGATGACACACCGTGCGGATGGACGACCAAACGGAACGGAAGTGTGGAAATATTTGTTGCTCGTTCTGCTTGTTCTTGCCGGTGGATGTCTCCCTTCTCTTCAATTCATAATAATAATGCTGAACAAACAAAGATACCGACACCGGACGACCGGCACGAGAACTTTGGAGAAAACCACCGTCAAAACATCTGCCCGATATGTTGGTGCCCGCATATGAGCAGTGGAACGCTTTGCATTTATTTAGACGTGGGAGAAGATCACCGTAGCAGGACAAAAAAGGGACCTTAAAGGACCTCTTTACAGTTGCTTTAAGCTGGCTAGTGTTCCCACATTCGGAAAGTAAGTTCCAGTCGTATTGGTTGTCTTGCTGGAAACATAGTCATATCTCTATCATTTAACGCCTCAGCTATCATCTGGTCGTAATCTTTGTTGACGCCACTTTAAGAACGCTTTCCTGTTTGGCATTTCAGATGGCGAATTACCACCAGCAGAAGGTGTCCCAGAAAGGGAACGGCAAGAACGCATTATCGCCCTCCCATGATAAGCATGCCCGTTTAAGAGTCGGCTTAAAACGCCTCAAAAGGAAATCTCTTTTATGTTGTGTGCTTCCATTGCCAAATAACCGTCCAAGCACATCACCATTTTTGTCACCTTCTCGCTCTAGTATTATCCGTGTGGCGACTTTTTTTTCTTTTCTTCTTCTTTTTGGCACACTTCCGTCATCGCGACTGTTGGCCCACGTCCATCGCAACATTGGCGGTCCGAGGTCCACTCGCTCGAAGGCCTCACGAAGTGGATGGGTGGTCAAATTAAATGAAAATTTGCTAAACATCATCAGCTCGTCAAGCGCACAGCTTGGGTTCGACATCGGTTTCTTGGTGGCAGATTTTTTGGCACGTTCCTTGTGCGATGTCTGGCTAGACATCTGCTTCGATCGGGATTTATGAAAATGAAGCAACCAGAGAAGACATCCAAAAGAAAAAAACACACTAGCTTTTAAAGTGTAAGAGGTCGCGTGCCTCTACCTCTTCTCTGCTCTGCTAATGGAATGCCATCACATGAGCGCATCTTCACTTCTGCGTAAGTGTCTTCATCCTTCATCCTTCACGATCGTCGTCATTAGGCGAGTTAATTGCGTGTGCGATGCCACGATTAACGCATGAGAGTTCGGCAACTTGCGTTCGCGTGTTTTTTTGTTTCGCTCTTCTATGTTTGCCATCTCTAAACTATCAACATATGAAGAAAGTCCTTCTGCACTTCTGCGTGCTGCCTTACCTCGATTCGTCCACCATGGTGGTGATGCAGTTGGTTGTTGTTGCCGTTGGTAGTGCTACTACCACTGCTCGAACTTATGCTGCTCGTTATGTTGCCATTGTTGTTATTGTTGTTATTGTTGTTGTTATTGCTGCTCGTAATGGAACTTCTGCTCCCGGGCAGATCGCGCCACCGTAGGACCCCCATGACAGCCTGTCGCACCCACCGGCGCTCACCGCCTTCGCTTTGGAAGGCCACCGTGTTTCGCTGGGAGGGTGGGTTTGCTGGGCCGGGGTGGCTTGTTTCTTTTCCTTGCTCCCTCTCACACTCCTGTATGCCCTATATGCGTCCCCGTATAAGACACATCGGATCACACAGGGATGGAATTTTAGGATCACTGAGAAGTTTTTTTTTCCACAAATCACTTTAAAGTTAGCAAGAATTAAATTGCACCAGAGGTTATAACCTTTTTTTTTAACTTTCAAACACGATAAACCTTGAGAGTGTGGAGTTTGTTACGCCTTACTCAAGCACCGAAAGCCCAATTTCCTGAAGGTGGTGGTCTAATTCGCTTTGGTGTGACGGTTCAATCAGCACCAGCCACTGGACGTTTCGACTCGGCGGTCAACACTTTGGCCACAATGCACAGAACAAAACAATCATGCACACCAACCTTTACACAAGATTTAACCTACGAGAGGAAAGATCAATTTTGATGTAATTACTGATTCATTGCCACAATCTATATTGCTACAGATCGTGTTGGGTACTGTTCATTTGCTTGCAACATTCAAATGCTCTCAAACACTTAACGATGGCGAAAAACACACGCATACACAGTGGAAGGTCAACCCTGAGGGTTACAGCTGAAAGACCAAACAATTCGAATTACATTTATAAGCACTCCCCCCCTCCCCTACTACAACTACCGAACACTGACACTGTCCCAATACTGTCTCAAGTAAGTTCCAAAACATAAAAACGCTACAGGCTTTCCAGTTTTGTCGTCCATTTTTTTTTGTTCTATCGCAAAGCGAATATCTATGTACACGGTTCGTTTCCTTCGGGGTTCTGAGATCCCTGCGCTGTATGTAGGATTCCACAGCAATCAACGAAGCAAGCAATAGCAGCGAGTGGGAGAGTATTCGAACGATGACTCATCGCCACTATGCTATGTGGCCAGGCCGGTAGGAATCCTTCAGTAATTCACTTTTCCCCTACCGAGACAATCCATCAGGCATCGTTACCCTGTTTGAAAAGGGAACCAGGAATAGGGAAGGATAATATCCACTGGAATTGGAGTCGCTTTCCCTTTCGGAACGGGCGGGCAGGCAGGCCGGCAGGCGAAACCCCCAAACCAACAGTCGGTCGGTGTGTTGTAGGAGACTTTTGCTTTCGAGCTGTTTGCGATAAATGTTTGCTTGTGCGAAATGCGTTGCTCTTAGTCAGTATTAACAAACTTTCACACCGGTGGACACTGGTGGATGTGAGGGGTGGCAAGGGGTTTATTTGGTTTCTCAATATGCCTCTACCTATATGGTGCACATTAAGCACATTTAGCCAAACAGATTGCTTTCACCGGTCACGAGTCTTGAAGCACATTTGAGAGAACACCCATTTTTGACACTTTATTTCACTGTTTTATGAGAAAAAATTATCGCAGCTCAATTTTTATCCCTTTACCAGAGGCAAAAGATTCGATTCTATTTTTGTCTCAATTGTTACAAACACACACAAAACACTAAAGATTGAAAGCTTTCCAAAAACCATTAATGTTCATCGTATGCTCTCAATGGAATTTTGGGCCGAGACTGGAATGCCTATTGCGTTCGGTTTTGTGAACATCAAAGAACCTTACAACAAAAAGCAATGATCACACACATGGTACACGCTAAAAAGCATACAACAGAATCACCACCGAACGAACCGGTTGACACACTGACCACATCGTTCGGTATCATTATCTGCTTAACGACACAAAATTAATCACTGGTCCACTTTTCTCTGCCCAACGAAAGCAACCTATTCATGCTGGGTTTGGATGGCAACAAATGGCTCGTATTTTTTTTTTCGTTCGACAAACGGCTTTTTCAGGCTTTCAGGAAGATGAGATGGGACATGCCGTCCCATGCCCCACCTAATAACGGACAGGTGAATCCACAGTTTCGCGGCGAAAGGTCGGGGTCTTGGTCATGAAGACTTCTCCACCGAAGAAACAAAAAATCAAAAAATCTCCACTCCACCGACAATCACTTTCAATTACACTTTCTTCTCCGGCTTGCGAGGGTCACAACCGTGCGATGGTGGTGGTTGAGACCGACATCATAACGACGCAACATTATCTTGTCATACCACCAGCACAAGAGATGGCGGTAAGATGATCCTTCTCCACTGAACGTCACGTCCCAAACGCAACTTTTCCAAAACGCACCAAGATCTTGTTGGTTCTCATTAACCACACAAAACCAGACGAGCAAAACGTTTTTTTTCTTCTGTTGTTTTGTTCACTGTTGTTTGATTTTCAGCTGTTTCTGATGTATGGCTTAGTGGTGGAGCACGTCGCGGATGCTGCCGTCTCAGGCTGTCGAGATGTAAAGCAGCTCCAACACACCTCCAACAGCAGCCACGGATATTCGCATTCGAAATTCGTGCGAGCGAGAAACACTACCAAAACAGAATACAAAAATACACACCATAAGGTGAAGCGATTGCACTAGCAGATCGCAGTGATGATCGTGTACTTCACTGTCTGCCACACCGCCGCTGATTATGTTTGCTTGCGTTGCTTGAACGCGTAAAAATAACACTGGGACAACTACACCGCAACCGACACGACGTACGCACGTTTTTTGGTCGAGCGAGCGCCAACACGAGACGCGAAAAGCACACACGTCCGCTTGCTTTAAGGGATGAAAGAGAATTGAGCGTGGAGAGTGCGCTTCAACCAGGCTTATGCTTCGCTGAGCTATGCTACCGGTGGCACAATGGGTAAAATTGAATTAATATTCGGAAAAAATATATTTAGAGATTATTGGTTGAAAACACAACCCTTAAGTGGTTTAGTTAAGATGTATTAGCCATAAATTTAATTAATGTAAATAGTTTAGACGAAAGATGAAAAATATGTTCTATGAACTGGATTAAAAAAAAAGAAGTAAATCAAACGTTTTGTTTTTTCTTGTAAATATATTCATTTTTCTGTGTTATACTTCCATTGCTAAATATTTTTTTAATATCAGTTATTATATTATTAATATCAGTTAACATAATTCTACTTGAGTAAAGTAGTGCAGAATGCAAATTATACACTCATTACTAAAGTTTTGTTTTTTTTTATTTCTTTCAGTGTTATTTAACTTTAATGTTACTTAATATTAACTTAAATATTAGTTTTTTTTTAAATAGTTTTAGGTAGTCCATTCTCTAGCATACAGATCTGTCCATTTACCTTCGGAGAAATATAAATCCTGTCTTGGCCTGACTTCCAAGATTGTTGTGACCAAATGTTAACAGTAATAGTCCACAGTGTGCACCCTTGCTGTAGCTCTTTCAAGAGATTTGTTTTCTCTCCTAGTTATTTTCTCTCTCGCTGTTCCAAGCTTGCCTCGGATGCAACTCGTAAGAGAAAGGAGAAAAATGCACTAAATGTTTTCGAAATTATTGCCAAACATTCGCAATTCTATACCATCCATAGGCAGTTGAATTGATATACATGTTTTTTCTAAATAATCCCTTACATACGTCAATGATACCACCCTCAACTCACCAGCTGGTAAATAGTTAATTCTCTGCAGAGACAGCGCGAGTTTGTTTGTATGGTTGGATGGGCCGGCTTTAGCTAGTGCTGGTTCGTGTGCAGCACATGCGATGCACTTTACTCTTGCACAAACCAAACCAACCCTTCGCCGGACCATGCTTCCGCGTACCTTTGCCTTTGCGCACAAGGTACATTTCCCCGTACGAGGCATGTCTCGGTGGAAGGCGGCCGGTCAAAGACGCAAATGCGAATAAACGAACGTGTCGACACATCAGTACATCTCACCCTTTGGTAGGTTTGGAAGAGTTTTTTTCTGTTCTGCGTTCTTTTGCACAGTTGAAACTCTTGTCAAAATGTTCCCAAAACCACTGACGGTGGTTTTTATGCAAGGTGTGCTTTTAAACAGGGAAAACAAAGCAAAAAAAAAAAATACTTTCATCCTACAAACGTTCTTCCCCATCGTGCACGCCGTGTGGAACAAGAGGCGGATTAATGTACTTCCAACCGAAAAACCACGGCAAACACTCGCAGCACATGGATGCATGTGCATGTGTGAACATGCAGGGCCAGCCGTTCTCGACTCGAACCGGAACATGTGGCCAGCAAAGCAATCCATCCACCACATGATCGAAGAAGCCTTTTGCTAATGACAGGCGCATTATTGCACCTCTCCCCATGCAGCACTACCTGCTGCAGTGGCAAGAACGCCGGATACGGACGTTGTGTCCGGGTCCTCGTGACGCTGACGGCATCACAGTCTGGCAACGAACTCCACACATAGGCCCGACTGTGTCTCGGTGGAAGTGTGCACGCAAGCAGCGAAAGTACATAAAGTGAATGAATTATTGAAATGAAGCACACTACTCACACACATACACACACGTTTATTTGAGGGGGAGTCCAAAGACCAGGATATGAAGTGTATGCAAAGTGGAAGACGTCACGTACTTCTACGCAAAAACGGCGACATATGTACGGGTTTGTTCGTGAGCGTCATATACACGACGGGATGCATCCATTTCCGGAGGTGTGCAAAATTGGGGATGCATCATAAGCTGGCGAAAACGGGAATCGGAATGGTAGACACTTTTATCTGATAACCTTATACCATTGCTTCTTCCGGAAGGATTGAAGGTTTTATGGAGAAACATTTTACGAACGGGAATGGTTTAATAACTTACCCACCGCTAAACGTTATTGTGCTTTTGTTCCGTCTCTTTCGGGTTTTGCGACTCAATAAAAACTTGACGTTCCCCAAGCACTTTGACTCACCTGTAAAGAAGGAATAAAGAAACAAACATTAAGCATTAGTTTAGAATTCATCTAGCACATTAAAAAATCGAATAAAAACCAAGAACCGAGCGAACTAAAGTTTGTTAAATAATTCATAACGATCCACCAATCCGACGACTGGGGTGAGACGGCGGTGAATGATGAATCATCGATCAGCGGTTCCGTCAGCCGGATTGAACAAGCCCCATCGCTTTGCTAATCTTTTCCTTGACTTTAAATCATGCGAAAAAAGGCTTCGTATCCCTTCTTCCTAACACACTCGCTGAGCTTTACGGCGATACCTCCAGAAAAGGAAAGACAGCTGTCAAACTATTTGAAAAAAAAAAGAAACGAATAATGTGAAAGCAACGACGCTCACATTACGGGCCACACGGTAGTTTTGAAACGCGTAGAACGTTCATCAAGACATTGAAGGAGAAAAAAAACGAGACACTACACGTCAAGGTGTGGTACCGTGGCCTACTAGCCGTACTAGGGAGATGGAGAAGAAACCGCGGTTCTTGGTGATGGTGGAAAATCAAATAAAAGTATTACCCCTTTGGCCAGTGATAGACAGCTGGCAATGTAGCCCCCCCCCCCCCAGTAGTGTGGTGGGCGTTCGCGAGCAGAGGGTACATATACACTTGGGAACTAAGAAGGTAAGTTTCCATTTACTCCGTTTCTGGGGACGACATCATTTCTTTTGGAACATTCTCATCAGTCTCGGGACACAATAAGAACGTGCAGCATACGAGTTGGCAAATCTCTTCCGTAATCTAAAATTGAAACACGGTCCTACGAATGGCAAAAGGGCAATCTTTAAACACTATCCACAAGTAATCTATTGCACGGAAGGAAGCTAGGCGGAAATATTAAACACTGCCGCAGATAGAAATGAGAAGCTCGTGCGATAATCCACCTCATTCATGTGTGGGGCGGCGATGGTAGGTGTCCGTTGGATGTTGGCACGTATTAATCTTGTTTGTAAAGAACATGTACGCACTAGCAGCGTGTTGGTTTTGTTTTGCCTTCCCATGAGCCGCATACGCATGTTTGCTGTGTGGCGACATTGGCCTCCACTTTCGGCGTGTGGGATACAACATGGTTCCCGTAGGAAGTTATTATTGCCCTCCCGTAGACAGCAAACACTGAAAAGGTTATGTGCCACGATCATCCAGCTCGGGGAGAGCCACTCGAGTTTTGTTTGTTGAGAGATGGTGGGAAATTAGGCCCAATTTTAACACCAGTTCCAAAAGAGTTACCCCGTATCGCAGTGATCGTAAACGGCTCGATCTCTGATATCTGTTTGGGATTACATGGGAGTGTATAAACATTACTGCCACCACAAGACAAAAAAGAGTTCCGCGTTCTTCCTCTTTCTCGGACGACCGAAATGACGTAAGCGTTAGTGTCAACTTTGCCCTCTTCCAAACAGATCTGGCGTACGCTTGTACCTCTCCCTGGCGCTTGTTCTAGATTCCATTCCACGCGCATCGGCATCGGGGGAAGTCTAGCGATCACTCCCCCAATGGGGGACCACTGCACCAGCCAATGTTGTACGGCAAATATGAAAAATACGCTCCACAAACAACCAGCAACCGGAGACGGCGCTTCGGTCGAATTGGAAGTCGTCGTGATCTTTGTTAAAAATAGCTCGACTGCTTTGAAGCAAGAAGAACATCACGAATGCAACAGCAGTCGGTACGATTTGTTGGTACGAGATTTTCAAACTGAGTGTTGCGAAACGTGTTGTTGGTGTTTCGTTCTTAACAACGCGACACACAAACAACCCTGTACCGAAAGCCTTGTCCAACTCGGGTGCATCTCGTTTAAGAAGGGGGTGCCCGCTTCAACACTGTCCTCAATACGTGTGTGATTTAAGTGAAGTGATCTACTCCGGGCTGGAAGTGGAATCAATTCGTTACGAGTCTGTCGATCGACGGCAGCTCGCACAAGTGCTATATTTACATCCAATTTGTTGGAATGGCGGGCGTATAGAAGGGTATCGTGAATCATCGTGGTATCTAACTCGGCCAACGGCATACAAGCAGCTAACGAGAGCTCTTAGGCACCAACTGACATCGATTATTTTAATTAAAAAGTATCAAATTTGTTTGCTGCTTCTCCCTCGAATGGCTTGTGCCATCGAAAGTGCGTCTAGACGCACATACCGAACGTTACTCTCTGGCTCGTGCCCTAACACTCGCCCGTTGGTTCACGCGAGAGACAGAGCCCCTGTCAATGCATCCCCAACCGCCAAGTGGCAAGTGGAGGAAACCAGTGGCCACAGCATGACACTCGGCAGGGATCAAATATCGAGCAAATGAATCATCCCAGCAGGCAACCATCCGACACCGGCCGGCCTCCAACGGCACAGATGACACTAACCACACCAGTGTGTCCAGCGACCTCTATTTCCGACGAGCCACTTGCCGTATGGTAGACTATCGGGATCACATTTCCATTCCTTTTTCCGGCGCCAGTAACGCCAAACCAAAGGACCAGATGTGCAGGTTTTCGAATAGAATCCTCACAATTCTAATAACCGCTTTGTTTCGCAACAGGCCACTCATCGGATATCCTACCGTGTCCGACCAACAATCAAACTCATCTCTGGTTTTGTCTGCAAGATGTTGTTCAACGAGTGAAATCGCTTCTCCACATCCACCTTTAAAGTTGGCAATAGAAAAAGTGCTCCCATCCGGTGTTTGTTTGCATCGATGGAGCAATCATAACGTTCTCCGAAGTACACTAGCACAAAACACGACCAGTACATTTGTACATCTATTCATCTATCTCTTCATTCTTGTTCGATTGCATCGCCACTCCGTCCTTGAAGATATTAAAATTGAGGAATTTATAGCTTGAGTTGTTCAGTGTCGAAATAGCTCACTGTTTCCACAATGTGAAGAATCCCCAAAAGGCGCATTTTACAACATCAGTATATTCCAAAATTTTCAAATGCCTGGGTTCCATTGGCGATCATTCCACAATTTGTTAAAGTAATATTGAAAATATTTCTGCCGTGTATTAACTATTATTTTAGCAACTGTAAGACATCCTGTAGAGTAGGTACTCCGATACCATCCCAAAAACCACAAATACATGATTTTTTTCCGTGAGCAAATACATGTAGGTATGATCCAAACCATCTGCTCGTGCTCTGTTTGTCTAACACCGGAAAGCAACGAGGAAGTATGCATCGAAAATTGGTGTTTCTGCAAAATGGGAGAGGTGGGGCGGATTTTGCAGCTATGTTTTATGCTCGTTTTTCGGCCAACACATCCAACACGGTACAGGGAAACGTCCGGTGGCGAACCGATCCGAAAATCTACCGTTTTCATGGACACGGACACGGAAGAAAGGTCCATTGGAATGGGCAATGTGGAGTGTGAGGTGTTTTTCGGTTTGTTTTTGTGTATGTGCTGTTGTTACTATCCACAGGTAAATACCAGCACCAATTTATGCAATCAAGCCTACCCGGTGGCATACCCGGCCAAGCAAAAGGAACCAGTTGGTGGTACAGGTGATTCTCGATCGGATACTACGGGTAAGACAGTATGACGTAAGCTCACTTATACGGGGCCAATGTGGTAGTGGCAAACAGGAAAAACCAATTCAACCGATGCAATACCGAGTTCGAATTTTCTTTCCACCCAATCATCATCAACATCATCCGCCATCATCGCACCGTGCGGAACAGAAGTATGAAAGGCATTGTTCAAAGGCAACTTTTAAAGTAAATAGATACACACACATACACCCGAGCACACAAACAAACAGAAAGTTTGGTGTGGTGTGATGGGGAGGAAAATAATTTGCCTTTTCATGTGCCCCGTTGAGATTCAAATCGTGATCGGGCTCAAGATTACAACCGATCGGTTCAGGCAACCTTCTCTCGTTAGACAAATGGCCGGTCGGCCATCATCCCGGCTAGACCAATGAATGAAATATCAAACCAATTTCGTTAGCGAAACTACGGTCGAATGAAAATGATGAGCGTCTGATATTGGCAAAACTGGCTACCCCGAGTAGGAAAATGGGTGATTGAAGGTCTTTAAACCTTTTTTTCCAGGGGGAAGGGGGGGGGGGTTAAGGGAAAACCCGAAGGGAATGGATCCCATCCGTTAGGGCCATTAACACCAGCCAGCCCACTGGAAGCAACTCAACCGTACGTCCGGTTTTTTTTTGTTCTCTCCAAACTTGATTCATGAAAATTTCGTTGCCATTTTCGTTGGCGCAATCACGTGCCGGTGGACTCGTTCCGTGTTCTGGTTCTTCAAGGCGACACAAAACCTTACAGATACGGACACATTGTTCTTACGCATTCATCCGGTTTATGTTTCGTCCGATGGGGCGGTTTCGTGCGGTGGAACAAAACACAAACACGTTGCGTGTAAGATTAGAAGACGTTCTGTTTCCACCAGCCAGTGTGCCACCTGTAGCTGATCCGTATTCCTCTTTGGAAAAATAGGAAACAATGTTCTCGACTTATGCCGAAAAAAGAAGAAAAAAACAACGACACAACAGAGTGTTAAGTTGCTATAACCCTCCACTAGGGGATGATGTTTGTAGAGATCATTGTCAACAGGTGGCTAGTAAAGGAGGAAACACACGAAAAGAACCGCTGTAATGTAATTCTCATCCTCAGCTCTAATCTTCCCCCTTCTTTGAATGGGATTGGTACTGTTTGGTTTCACAAACAGATCGAAATCACCAGCACTCTCGCTTCTCCTCCTCGAGCTAGTGTCTTCGAGTTTTGAAAGGGCATTAGATTTTTAGAGGATAAAGCAAACCCTTGTGTAACACACTTTGCCTTTCATATCGCACCACGAAACAAACACAACCGCTTCAAAGGAAATGTGACCTACTTTTAGTTTACAACTCTCAATTTCTTTTCGATTCACTGATTGCTACTAATGTGCCGACTAGTGCCATCGTCTTGCTGCATTTCTCTTTTCTTCCTTTGGCGGTTTACATTTATCTTGCCGAAGCGGGTCACTTTTACTAAGTGTAAAATGGTATAAAAAATACTACTTTGTTGCCTTTAGCCGCTTCGCAACAATATTGTTTATTGCTGTTTTTTTTTCTTCTTCGTTTGCTAATTTTTGTTTACCATTTCTTACCGACCGGCAATGATGTGAAGGAAAAGTGAAAAATGAAGAAATTTATCAACATCAGACAAAAACATCTCTACATGGGTAGAGGCAAATCACAGAAGAAAAAAACAAACAACCGACGGTATGTATGTAAAACAGAAGCATTAGAAGCAATTAAGAAAGGGAGAAAGGAAAGAGGAACACATGCACAAAACACACTAAACAAAGCAGAAAATCCATACCGAGGGAAGTGAACGAGAGAAGTGGAAAACAGAGGCGAAAAACGATACGATGAGCAAAACTAAAGTTTACTGCAGAAAAGGAAACAGAACTCAAAACAACAACATCAAGCGAAAAAGGTTCGCAATCGTCTTCGGTTCGGTTCGTTGTTTAGGAAAATTTACTCCAAGAACAAAAGGAATGAGAAATGGAGCAAATTTGTTTCCCCCTTTTCGAAAGATCCGATCAAACGCTAGAGTCGGAAAAACGGAAACGAAAATGAAATAACTTGAAAACGATTTTCTTCATAACACGTTGTGTTGGTAGTTTTATAAAGCTCTTTTTTCTTCTGAATTTAATAAATTTCTAATAACAGTTATTGAGGGGAAAAAAGATTAAGAAGTGCTCTTTATGGGTGCAATAACTTTTACCTTAACTGGTGATAAATTTTATCACAACAAGTCATTTAAATGCTTCTTTTTTCCCGCACCATTATATGATGCCATTTTATGGCCGTTGATTTTGCATAAATATAGCCCGTAAAGGGTGAACTTTTCGGGACGGAGACAATCTTCCTCCTACGCTTTCATTAGCAACACGGCAAGCGCTTGTCGGTGTCCGGTGGTCCATCATCTTCTTTCGGGCGGAGATCAAAAAGCTAAAGTCAGTTCCGTTCGTTTCCTTGCTTCCGCAGTGGAAAGCGGGTGATAGAAATTTAATTTTCATTTCATAAAGCTTAAGCAGAAAAACAAAACGCTTCCAGTTTTCGCACCCCTCGAGGGGGTTCGTTGATGGTGGTGTGTAATTATGGGCAACATTTTAAAACAGCAAGAAGTGAACAAATTTAAGCGAATGTCACACTGGGATGTTTAAAGGGAAGATGACACGAAAGAAAACATAATTCCAGTAAAAGCTTACATAGCAATGTCTTCAAAAATGGAATTCAACCCTCTTGAGCAATGGAAAAGCACTGACCACTGTGAGGGTGAGTGAAACAAAGCGGGGGGTTGTGTTTAAGGAGGAAAAGGGACAGCAAAACAACAGCCTGCAAAGGTGGGTACCATCTATTTAATTCAATTAACATAGATTTTTCTTCTTTCCCATCACTTTTTTTCCGGACGGCATACCGTAGTAGGAAGAAATTCGGCCGGTCCATTTCGGTTGTGCCATTGCGGTTGGGCGTATGCAACGGACCGTCCCCAGGCCGCAGTGGCAAAAGCAGTTGTCCGCAATGGCGTCGCGTTTTGTGCATTCCGAGCGCGAAAAGGGGATGAAATACCGGCAGTATGGCGAACCGTTTTTCCGGAAGGGCGGTAAGTATGCAAATTGATCTTACCGTTGTGGGCTTCTTTTCTTCGTGAAAGTCTGCATACCAAAAAAGCAAAAAACCTTGAAGAACCTTCCACATTTTCCTGTCGATCGTTTCGATGTGGTTCCTTCGGCGGTGTGGGTACGGGTGAAAAGCTTTGTCCGTATACACATGTAGGTGATGAGTCTACGTGCAGCACTGTTCTCCCGAATAATTGACGTTTCATGCCGATGCACACACACACACTCACAGAAAGCTTCACACTTCGCTAGGTTCATTTGTTTGCCGCAGTGTCTGACTAAGCCCCTCCAACAGCCCTCGTTTTGCTTTATCATACATTCAGTAGGAAGGGCTCGAAAAATCGGCGGGGCCATTTTCGGTTTATGGTTTTCATGGTGTGAAGGAAGAAAGGGCCCATAATTAGCTCGCTGCACTGAAGGTAACAGTTCTG
Source organism: Anopheles culicifacies (assembly GCA_000473375.1). NCBI lineage: Eukaryota > Metazoa > Arthropoda > Insecta > Diptera > Culicidae > Anopheles > Anopheles culicifacies. The sequence goes on from AXCM01000953.1 coordinate 34,837, forward strand.
GAGCTTCGCTTTCCGTGACACGGTACCCGATTTTCCACGTGAGGCGTGAGCCGTTTTTCCACGAGGAAGAGGAAATGACCATGGATTTATTGCACTACGCCAGTATGTGTGTGTGTGATCAGGCTGGTAAACCTTCGAAGTACTTCTACCATGAATAAAACACTGTCCGAAGGGCGTAGCAATTACAAAAGAAAAAAAACAAATGAATACAAACCAAACACCCAACACAAGGGGTCTCAATTCTACTCCATTCCCACAAAAACACACATACACACAGAAACGAAGGTATACAAACTTCTCGAGACGAGGGTGCACTTGTCTTGGGGACGTTCTTATGCTCATAAAGGGTGAGATGGTTTTTGAACCGGTTCCGGTACATTTCCTTCTCACCTGAGCAAGGCCCACATCGCGCGCTGAGTGCTGATAAGCTTCTCGTTTTAACGCCAACTCATGCTGTACACGGCTGCCCCTTTCCCATTGGGTGACCCTTTCATTATTCAAATTCAAACGTAACCGTTACTGCAGAGCAATGCAGATAATGTGGTGGTATTTTTCGGGGCGCAGAAAACAAAGAATAATGTTGACCATTTTACGGGGTTAGCACAAAGGTTGGGTAAAGAAACATTTTGAAGCGGCTGGTGGGTTTGTTTTGTGTGTGAGATTTAAGGTACAGAAATGAATTTCTTACTCATTTTCAGTGAGCCATTTTCAGTGTTAAATATTGAACATATTATTAATAAACCATTTCAACGTATCAATTTTTCGAAGTCAGATTGCGGTGAAGCGATTTTCCTGTCCATAATTAATGGCGATACGAAATACTGATATTGGAGTGAACAAAAAATCATTGGCCATACGGGTATGATAATGTGCCGTAATTAACTTTAATGGTGAAAATCAATTACTCATTCGTATTGATCGTAATTCGTACCTATGGAGTTGTTGGATATTTAAAGGCAGAAATAAACGCTGCACGTGTTGTGGGTGATTATTGTGAAATGGAAATGGCAGCTTGAATGGAAAACTGGTGTTTTAGACTATTTCGAATTGATTTCATAATAAAACTTCAACTAATTCAAACCATAAGACATTCGAATAGTTTTCTAACGTAAGAACTCTCATGGCAAAAAGGTACAAGCTTGTCAAACAATACCAACCATATTCTGTTTTTTCTCATGTTCAGAACAACATGAGGGGTGGCATTTGGCCCCGGGAGAGGTGAGTTTCATTCGCTGCAACGGTTTTTAACCCCTCTCTGGTCGGTTTTAAACATAACCCTCCGAAATGGCAGGTGCATGATGAATGTTTTCTGTCGGAACGACAAAGAAAGCAGCATCAGGTAGGAAACAATGGTTTATGTGCTGGAAGTCAAACATTAAGCACAGCAGAAGGTGTGTGTGTGTGTGTGGATAAAGGCTACATTACGATTGTAAAACGATGATAAGATTGGAGAAGAAAAACTACTCCCATCTGATGGTGCTGATGGGTATGGATAAATTAAGTTTAAGGCTTGGTTGTTCTCACTGGGCAGCTAAAGGAAACACAAAGCACGATTTGTTGACGACGAGCTTTGTGGACCAGAGTGAAAAGCGTATGATTTTCGATTAGACGAGGTTTTATGATGCGAAGTAGCAAGCACAGATATACCCCCAGTTGATGGTAATCGGAATTTGTGTGCAAAATTTATACAGTGAAACAGAGCTTTATGTGATGTTGGTGTGAATGAACTCATGTTTATTTTCTTTTTCACTGCTTATCATTGAAAAGATTACATAAATTTCATAAATTGGTATCATAAAAGAAAAGCATTAACACAAAGCATAAAAGAAAAAAACAAAACACAAAAGTGGTGAAAATCCAAAGCTTTAGGAGCTTTCAGCTCGCAATGGAACTATTTATGTTACTCGCCAAAAGGTGGCGCTAGTGAATATCATCATAGCTTTCAATTCCTGCCAGCTGTGGCGCTAGCGTCCAAAACGTTAGCTACCCTGGAAAGTATGCAATGTTTAATCGCCACATCAGCCTGATGGTATGCAATGCACATTACTCCAAGCGATGCGGTAGACTCGCGGGAAATCGAGTATTTTTAAATTGCACGTTAATATTTCGATTTTCATTTTTCAAAAGCCAGCATTTTACAAAGTGGCCCATACATTTGGAATCTTCCAATAATTCAAATTTATTAGAAAAGTGCAAAGTTATAAAGCCAGGTTTTTAAAATGATACACAAATATGTTTTCCGTAAAAAGTGCGATCATTAAATTCTGTTTTAGTTTTTTCCAGCAATAATAAAGCTGCCAGAAGCTGATGGAAAATTGTACCACCCATGGCCTCTACTAATATCTTTTTTGGTCAGTTTTTTGTTTGCATTCCAGCTGTGTCATTTGTCGACTTGGTACCGTGGTTAAGGGTGAACGATGATTTGTCATACGTTCTAACCTAGGGCCAAAGGACAAAAAAAAAGATGTACACTCCGATTTTGTTGCATCATGGCCATCATTTTTATATCAAATATTGAATGATCGCTCATGTGAAGTTCAATCAACTGACATGCGGACACCAAAGGGAGCCCCCCTCCTGCAGTGAGGAAAAGAAAATTATAGAGAAAAAACCGTAAAACTAACCACGACCGCGTGGAGTGTGGTAGAAAAATCGCCACATCACGCTTATTTACCCGATGAAGCCAAAAGTCCATCGTTCATTGCCCATGGTAATTAAATATATTAACACACAAAAATCATTCCGCCACCAAAGGGCATGGTACGGCACCGAACGGGGAGTGTGTTTAAGGGTTTTTGGCTGCTTTCGTTCGTCGTGTGCGTGTGCGTATGTGTGTAGTCAAAGTTCGTTTGCCGTTTCATTAAACTTATCATCGCCAAAAGGGACAGGCACTGTGCCCGGTGGCTGAAAAGTTTGAAATGTGATATTGAAAGGTGGTCGGAGGATGTCTTCTCCTGCTGCGTGCTCCCTACACGCGTCCGTCACCGTTCGGACAAGGAAAATTATGATGGACACTTTTGAATTTTCTCTACCAAAAAAAAAAAAACGACAACCAGAGAAGGTGGTGAACAATGTGCATTGCACACAGCGGAGAGAGAGGGAGAGAGAGAACAAAAAACTAGGGTTAAATGTAAGCGCTTTCCTGCGCTAACCAGCGCATTTCGTTCCGAACAAACCGGTGAAAAGGCTCGCTCGAAAGAAAATCCCATTAACCGTGTATCATCATTTTCATTACCCTGCTCAGTTCCCTCTGTTCTTCAACCCTTCGCTAGATACCCCGTTCAAAGGGAAGCCGATATTAAAGGATCTCCAGGAAAATTATTTACCCCTTTTTTCCGTTCTCAAACTGTGTGGTGGTGGCTGCACATACTTTTTTTCTCGGCTCAATCGGATCATTTTTTTTTTTTTTGTGCAAAAAGTATCGAACTGTGCGCCATGGATCGTATTTTATGGCTGGAAACACCAAACCAAAACGGGATAGAAGGAACGTGTGTACTCCTGTTTCAAACGCACAAACGAAACGCAAGATGGTTTCTTTAAACTTTTACTCCAGTTACAGTGAGCTTTGTTTTTCTGAAACCCGTGATTTGTCCCATGTTGTTTGTGTGCCATTTTTTCCCTAAACTCGAAAGCCAACCCAATTATCAGCTCACGTCCAAACATTTCGACTGAGCCGCCTGTCCGTGGTGGTACATTGATCTTGTTCCTGAATTTGATCCCCTAAATGAGTGCATTGCACAACGATGAATGAATGAACCTTTTCTCGAATGGATATACATTTAGCAAAAGGTATGTTTTTTTTGTGTAGTTCTTGCTTTAAAGCAAAAAAAAACGTGTACCGATTTTTCTATTTGCTTTAAAAGGCCACAACGCGTGTGCTTGAGTGTTCGATGACGCAAAACGCCACCACCGTACCAACGCATTTCCGGTATCCCGTTGGAAAGGGTTAGAATAATAGGGCAGCAGGGGTGAGGGAAAGTTATTACAAAAAAAATGGAAGAAGGTCCGGTTTTTTTTTGGCCAGGTTTGTCGATTTACAGGGAAGCCTTCGGGATTTGTTATTAGGTAAACTATTGTTTTGAAGGAAATTCATTTCACGCTCACAAAACGTTGTATATCACGTGGAAGATTGTTTATGAGTTTTTCGTCATTGTTTTGTTGTGTTTTTTTTAGTTTGTGTGCGTGTGTACCGGTTCAATTGTAATTAATTCCGGTTTTGATAACGAATGGGAAAGGTTCAAGCATTGAAAGTAATAATAAAGTCAATTTCAAATGCCATCTGTTTGCGAAGGGGTTTCCTTATGATAAGCAACGTGTTGATAGTTCGTTAGAGATTTTTAAATATTCTAGTGGAAAATGTCTCTTAGCATGTTTATGATTGCTAGTTCAATTCTTATTTATTTCACATCTCTATCTCATCGAGATTTTCATGAATTAAAATTATTTCCTCACGATAATAATTTAACTTAATTATTCTAATTTCAGCTCACTTTAAAAATGGTTCATAATTCAACATGAAATGCATTTTAAATACTGTATTATTAACAAAACAATACAAAATGCATAAATACAACAAATGATGCTTGCAATTGATGGTTACTGTCATTCGGGATGACACCAAAATTACACAAAATCCTCATAAAAGTTATGAAATGATGTGATGTGTGCTGCTCGCGCATTTATGATGTACCCGCGAGCGAGTTTTATCTTTAATCGCAATAAAATGCTCGATTTTATCTGTAAAGCTCGTAATCCGAACAAGTTACCGAGCGTTCATCTTCCAACGCAGAGTTGTACATTTCCTTGTTAAGGCACAACCGCTAAAGGTGATCTGTCTCATCTTCGCGCACCTACCAGATTCATCTCCGATGACATCCATAACAGTACACGGGTAAGCACCCGCGAGTGTGTGTTTCTGTTTTCGTCCGATATACGATACTGCACCCAAATTACAAAATTAAAACACACAAAACTCCACCAATTTGGGACAAGAAGGTATCGGGTATCGGGTTGGACGAAAACCGACAGTAAACACAGAAGTCGGACACGAACCCAAACACGGTAAAGAGTGTCAAGGTGTGCACAGCTCTGTGGTGACGAAGTGGCTCTTCCTTCTTTGCGGCGGTAGCCAGAGTATCTTTTTTACGACGCGAAGGTCCAAACATGAGAGCTCCCAACTATCCCGCCAAGATGGTGTGGCCCACGGGTGCAAATGGCAAGGACACACTGTTTTGTTATGGTATTTATGGTTCGTGGAGGAGTTTTATTTTGTATTATTTCCTTTTCATTTGGCTGTTGCAAAATCTTGCCCCTTGTGAATGCAGTTATGAATATGAAATTAATCTTGATTACGGCTCCTATGCAGATCCTTTTCAGCGGTGCAAGCACCGGACATACAGAACCATACATACAAGGCGTCTGCTCAGTAACGTAGTTTGCACAAAGGCAAAGGGAAGCAAAAAGCGGAAACACACTGCGAGTGAACAACCGATGGTCCATTAAGGCAATTGAAATTTTACAATCCAATAAGTGCAATCAAGGAGTCACATTTGGAACGGTTAAGAACCGGATGGGACAACCTGAGCTGTAAAGTAATTCCATCCCAAGTCGCAAGAACACCGCTGGTCCAGTTTCAGGTGCTTGTGCTTTCCGGACCGGTTCAGATGCAGATGACGATGAAGCCGACACTCACACGTGGTTTGACCTCGGACACTCAAGACCCGGTTCGGGCGTCCCGGGCAAAGAGACGACACGTACGGCACGAGACACATCGACACAGAGATGTGCTGTCCCAAGGTGCAACCCCGGAGGCAAATGGTCGGGAGCCGAACCACCGGGGCAAAGGTAGTAAATCTTTTGCCTGAAACAATAAATCTTAAGTCTTTGCCGTTTGGAGGACGCACCGGGAGGATCGGTAAAACAGGGACCATGAAATCAGACGCGTGTGGGTAATTTAGGAGATTAACCAACCATGCGACGTCCTCGGAGGTTCTCCGGTCGGAAGAATACGAACGGAAATAAGCGATGGTAATTATAAAATAGATTGCACGAAGGGATTTCCTTCCACTTTTCATCGGAGCATTTGCAGCGAAAGGACGTCCTGCCGGGAATGATAACGAACTCAACGCAATATGATTATCCTTTTCTTTGCGATCGAGTGGCTGGGGAAATTATTTTTCTATCACCTCTTCCGCTTCTGAGCACTTGCCCAACTTCCTTGGCTTTCTTTTACATTTTATCTGAGCTTATGATTTGTTAGTTTTGAGCGTGGAAAGTGTCCTCGTGCTTCGCCATCGATCATTGTTGCGATTCGATTCGTGGCGCTTGTACCGAGAACTGGGAATGATGATGAAGCCATTATTCATGCGTTGCGAGTGTCCACCCTTCGCAGTGGCGCTTGTTTTAGGGGTGTTAAGGGATGAATGCACGTGATGAACTGACCTCGGACCAGCCCGTGACCGTATAATGAATTCGTATTAGAATTACCGCATACCTTCCCTGGTTGATTGGCATCCGTTGGTGCCGTCCGTTGCATTCGTTGCCTGACGTCTAACATTGTGGCGTACAGGACATTTACATTGAAACACCCGGATAGGGGGAGGGATCCGAGAACAATCAAAAACATATCCACAAATCCACTCAATTGATTGTTTGAACGGTTTTTCATTTATGTGCAAAACGGGACCCTCTTTCAGCTTTTCCTCTTTGTTCGGCTTTCCACCCCAACAGCTCCTAGTCCTCGGTAGCAAGTTTTGAGCGAACGGGAGGATGTGGTCAATATAGAAAATTTGCGAAAAAGGACATCAAGCAGAAGCCATCGTTTGAGATACAATTAAATCGATCATCTGGCTTTGTCGACCGATGGACCGGTGGAAGAGGATAAAACAGATGTGCCCGTAAAACCTGAAAGCTGTTAATTGTCCCAGCATTTTGAAAACGCGTCCGGTAAAAGCCAAACACAAAAGGCACCCAAACGAGAATTGGACATTATTGCCTGTCCTTGGGACGCTAATGGTGCTACGGCTTGTTTGGAGGGATGTGTCATAAATTGTAACACCACGACACGTTACCCTGTGCTTCTAGGTCTCAATTATGGTTGTCTAAGGCTCGCTTGTGTTGTGGGCAATTTAAATCCTTCCCATTAAAAGCTGAACATGTGGACTTAACGGAAGATTCCTTGATACATGTCGCCGAACGTTAAGAATGAAGAGAAAATTAAGGTAACAGACAAAAAAAAGGTGATCACGGTGTGTTTTACGGATCGTTGTCTTTTGTTAATCGGTTCCAGCGATAGATAAACAGATCACTGATCAATTAAAGTGTCATCAGGATGCCGCGATCGGGGTGCCGGACCATCCATTGGAACCAAGTCTAGACGCTGACGTGAGCATCTTTCCCGTGGCATAGGTCACTCTGTAATTATTGTTCGCTTCCCTCTATCCAATTTCAAAACAACAACAAAGAAGAGAAATAAAACCATACGGACTCATATCGATCAGGCAACGAAACGGTTGGATCTCTAGATTGAGGCACTTATCACCTCGTCAAAGAAGGTTAAAGCAGCGACAAATGGTCCCCTAAAGATATGATGCTTGTCGCACGTCCCCGTCCCGATATATCACACTCGTCCTTTGGGATCGTCCTTTTTCTTAGCGACGGTAGCACGCACACGCGGGCCCACGTGTGGTGATCATCGTTTGACACTTCATTTCACTTCACGTCAAAGACGACAAACGCGAAAAAGAAAAAGCAAGCATTTTGACGGGAGTCAATCGTAAAAGTACAACAGCACTGATGCCATAATGGCCTTTGCCTTTGCCTTGTGTACAAGAGGTCGTTTTTTTTTTTTGGTTCTACCCTAAAGTGTGAGTTCCGGAGCACCGGAGGCAATGAAGTGTCGACGTGTCGCTCTATGGTTGCCAGATGTTGTTGGAGAGGAGTGTCACCTCCGGATTTCTATATTGCGTGTGAGTACGCGTGTGTGTATCGATCTTCCAAACTGATGGGTGGCATATTGTTTGCGTGCACACGCACGGTGTTGTTTTTTTTCGTATAACACTCCTTCTTAAGTTTTTTCTCCAAGACGCTTTACTCTTTGCCGATCAGTGGCTTTAAAAAACGCGTGTACGGGGACGAGAAACTGGGAAAGGAAAACAGTACCTCCTGCCGGAAGATTATGAGTTTTTGATCGTTTCGAACGTGTTGTATGCAGCTTATACTCTTGTTCTTTCTTTTGAGGTGTGACCAAAGCCACCGCAGCTTATGCGGTGAAGCCGAACAGAAGGACGGCCCACGGAAACCAGCGTGCAGCATTGGTCGAGGTGTTACATTTTCTATTATTCTTGGCTCAAGGCTAATGAATATGGGTACGAACAAAAAATTGGAGCACTTTTTATCCTAAAGCCATTTATTTTGACATCTGTTTTTGGGAGCTCTGGAATTTGGGTTTTACTTCTAAGCCTCCGTTTGCGTGTTGTTTATCCAATCGACAGTTACTACTGTTTTCGATTGCTGTGAAGTGATCATTTTTCAAACCACTTCTGCTTGTTTGTCCCCGAATATTACCACCTTTCACTAGTTGGGATTCTCGTGCCATCAATAATCGGACCCTGTAGACTGTGCCGTAAAATCTCACCACAAAACAGTTTGTAAAGGATTTTTCACTCCCCATTAAAAATGGACTCGAGCACGCGCAAAATCCGGCAAGATATGTGTCTCTCAAAACAAAACAAAACCAACACACGAGTGTTGCGACGAGTCGAGTGGGAACACCCTTTTCCTGCTGTTTAAATTGGTTGCTGCATCCGAACAAACTGCATCTAAATGGTTTGGTGCGCCGCGGCACCCATACAAACGAACGAAGCGGATGAAGAATTTGGGATAAAAATCGACACATCGAGGATCATAAAATTTTATGACTATTTTTTTTTGAAAACCAACACTTCACTAGGCTGGTTTTGCTGGAGGGTTGGTACACTTTCAATCGGGTCTCTCGACTGTGGATAGGCCCGGATGGTAGTTTATCAATCTGCACAAGCTCACGATCCACCACAGGTTTGGGTTTTAGTCAATTTAGAAATATGAAAACAATTTGAAAAATTTTAATCCTTCCCCACGGACACGTACAACGCAACGTTTCGCTGTAAGGGTTTTTGTGTGTCGCGAGTTTATGACTTTTTATGATACGCGGACGCTCAGAGCAAACGTACGACAAAAACAACAGCTGTTGCCGTGCTGGGTATATTGTACGCTTGGAGATGCTTCGTGCTAGATGCAATTGAAAACGCATCACAAATCAAAGTGCTTGTGCGTTACATGTGTTGGATTGTATGCGTGTTGAGCACGAAATGAACACAAATTATCCAGTTCCATCCCAAAACCCATCCCCGAGGGTTTTGTCGTACGCGAAAGGTTGAACCGTTTCGTGAAAATTTATTTCCACTCACATGGTTGGCGTGCCGTTGCTAGGCGATGGCGTATTTCCACGCTCAGCTGCGAGATTTTTCCGGAACCCGTGAGCGGATTTATGGATTTATGGAGCCCTACAGTCTTGTGGTGGGCGAGCACGCCGTCACTTGGAAGGGGTAGGGCGAACGATGAGCATGAAGAGGTCCACATCGCATGACCGTCGAGTGTGGCTTCCGATCCATCTTCCGGAACAGGTGGGAACATATTTTGCTGCTTCCAATTCCCTCTAACCTAATTTCGCTCCTCTTGTTGTAGGACGGAGCCTCCGACCCTATACCTCTCCATTCGAGTGGCAGCAATTCAATCAAAAATGATAAACGGCACCACGAACAAACCCAGCAATTGGTGTTAGCGTGTTTTGTCTTCTTTTTTTCTCTCGAGACACATCAGGCAGACAGTTGAGCTTGATAAAAGTGGCTAAAGAGCTGTTAAGCAGATAGTTTTGATAATTTTGCCATGTTATTGCATATCTTCAGGCGTTTTTGTAACGTAGAAAGCACCAATGAGTTTTTCGTAAATGTGTAAAATTTTTCCAAAATTTAAAAAGGCCAATTTTAACCAAACAAGCCCCATATGTGTGTTGGGCAAACAAACAAAAACACACATCCAATGTGATCCTTCGAGAGGGCTTCTGCTTTTGTTAGACCTGTTTTCAATCAAAAAGACATACACGCGTAAGGACACAAGCGCGATTACAGGTTGGTAAGACGATTTCCACGACAACGGCCTCGTTGTTCGTTTGCCGTTACTGACGACGTCGGTTGCCGTGAAAAATTGGAAAATGTGATCGTTTATATTCTCATCACCGTGTCGTCGAGAAGCCACACAAGGCTCTCGATGTTCTTGTATTCTGTTTTGTTCCCATCATTTATCATCGCCCATCGTCCTTGCATCCTGTACCCACAACCATCGTGGTCCTAAAGATTGTGTGCTCAATCGTTTATTGAATTTTCCACCAAATAAATAACAAGAAGCGATATAGAAAAACGAAAACACTCTCACACATTACACAGGTAGGAATACAGGTAAGGCAAAACGACAATCGACCACATCCTCCAATGCTTAGTCATGAAGAAAATTGGAGAATCCTTGGATTTCATCTCTTCTTGGTCTCCACGTCTGCAGAATGTTCAGGAAATGTAATGCTCTGCAGCAGAACCTTCCAACTTTCGTTTTCAATTCGCGTGCCACCTTTATTTCTAAAGCAGCTTTAACAGACCCCTAGCTCACTTCACCCACAAGTGGGTTCCGACTGGCCACAAAACTTGCCAAAAATAGAAGAACTTCAACAATGGCTCAGATTGGTACTTCCGTTTGGAGCACTTAATCCGATTTTCACTCAGCTAATCACCGCTAAACTTGCTTTCAGTTGGAATTTTCAAAAAAAGTAATCCTTTCCATCACTGGCCATTGCTATCGATCTCAAAGTTGCTTAAGCGCAAGCAGGCGTACCGGTTCCGGCAACAGACACGAATTGAAAAGAGAACGTCACGACACGAAACGGAAGCTGCCTCCCTCCCTAAAAATGAGGTTAGCGAACCGTTTTATCCTTCCAGCCAAGGTGGGAAAAGTTTTGGGGCAGCAGTTGGATTGACATTGAAATATAATCGAGCACATCTCATTGGGCACGCGCGTGTAGAAATAAAAGATTGTTTTAAAAAAAATGGGTGCGACCTTACACGCTTATCCCAACCGTGCTTTTGCCCTGAGCTATAAAACATAACACACAAATGTTTGCGATCATTTCGGTCAGGTGTGAAGTTTGTAGCAAAGCGCGAGAGAGAGAAAGAGAGACACAAAGAGATCTATTATAAAACTAAATCAGTTTCCTTTTTTTTGTTTGATTTTTCGTTGTTCACGCATCGATGGCGACTACGTACAATACCTGCAGTGTTCGAAGACATTGAACTACGGCACCTTGCAAAACCGTAGCTCTTAAGGCTCTAACTTTCAATCAATGTCAAACAAATAAATGTGCATGGTTAAAGGGAACTATTCGTGTACAACACGAAACTTTAACAGGCTTTATATTTTATCGCTTTATGGTGGTACATGGGCATGCACCCCGGATGGGTTTTTATGGCACAAACACAAATATAGAGAAGAGCATGCTTTTGCTAGTTCCGTATAAGGAACGATCAATCGATCACAATCGAGGGATCCACGTGAGGCAAGTGCAGTCTTTGCTTCTCAAGGTTATACTTTCAGCGACAGTTACGAATCGACATACATTTAACGTTTTTAAACGCGTCGTTGCGGTCCTCGTTAGTAAAAGAAAAACAGCCTTTTAATCGTACCACAAACTCCACTAAAAGACACACGACCGATAAAGGGGTACGAGGATAAGACCATTTTACAGCTCAAAACCAATAACGACAACTCGTCGCTCGTATATGCACATTCGTTAAATAGTTCAAGCAAGCGCACTGAACCGGAACGCAACCGAAGAAACACTGAAGGTCGCAAAACACTTGCACCATGTCGCAGGAAGAAGTGACTAATTCCACTTGGCTCGTGCGCCGGATCGCATGCTCACGAAGAAAGTGGCAGTGGACGGTTCTGACTAGAGCTGATCGAGCGGTAATAAACCGTCAAAACTGCATTGCCATATTCATAAACGAATTGCAAGCTGCAACACGACACGACACTGCAATATAGCGTCTTCTTCTAGCGCCGTGTCCGTTATTTCCCGTTTAAGTGGCCGTGTGTGTGGCACGTGAGTGAATAAATTAAAGTCTTCCCTCGTCTTCGGAACCGTCTTGTGACCGAAACATAATTAAAAACGTATAAGTTTCAAGTGGCGGAAAGGCTTAAAAATAATAATAGTTATGAGTATGAGGGTAGGCAAGGATAGAAGAGCTGGGGAAGTTACGCACCTGTGTGAAGTACGACGGTAGAACGCATCGTTGATCGTCCAGACGCGAGCATTGGACGCGTTCGAGCAGTTCGAACAGATCGTGTGTTGCACCGCGCAGCCGATCCGGGCTCGTGGTGGCGCTCTTGCTACTGGGAGCATTCGTTGCCGCGGACAGACCATTCTGTTTCGCGTTTGCCGCTGCCGTCGTCCACCCGCCCATATGTTGACGCCTGCCGAAATAGAACGAGAGAAAGCAAAAGAGAGAGAAAAAAAAGCAGGGAGTCAATAATAGCGTACAGTTTAATGTGATATTAATTATGTCTTATCTACGATGGTCACAACTCTAAAATACCAGCACCATTCGTTACCGAAACTAGAGCGTATGAGCCGGGATCGGCTGCATCATTGAATCCTACCCCGGATCAATGTCAACCAGCCGGCAACCGGCTGGTCATCCTTCACGTTCGCTAGGACTATAACTGGCAATGATTGATCGTGTTATTTTCGTTTTTTTTTCTGTGTTCTCTTCACCAGCAGACACTCAACAAACTAATTGCTGCTCCGGTTCGAGCTTTGGAGAGTTGGTGGTGATGCAGTTGCAGAAACTGGTTCCAATTTAACTTTAGACGGTGATCATTACATCTACATCAACCCACCCAACAAGACAGTGCACGGACGTCTCGCACACACAAATACCGATGGCAATGTGTATTAGAACAAATTAATTTAATCGCATCCCCAAATACACACCCCCTTTCTCGTATCATTATTTGTTGACAACCTTAACTGAACCCGCGTGGCCGAACGACACAATCCAGTGGGTGACGCACGATTAATGATCATTTACCGATGCTGATTAATTGTTACAAACGCACAACACACTCGCGTTTGAGTGATTATTTCGAAAATAAAAGCAAAGTCTCTCGCTGCCTTCATGTCCACTGCCACGAGAAATTCGCTGCAACATTAATCGACCCAAACATGGTCCGATGCAACATGTGACCCGATCAAGCCGAACCGAAGTGCAACAAAATGAGACTTTAATTGCGAACGACGATGATGTATGGGTGGCGTTGGCGGTGAACTTCACTGTACGGTAGGAGTTCTCCGCTTCTTAACTAGCCGTCTGATTGATGATGTTTTGATAAGGACATAGCAACGGTAGCAAGCACCAGTATTAACGATGGGAAATTAATTTTAATAAAAGAAACATTAACAAAAGCGAAATGATTAATTTATATCAATTTTTAAGCTGATAAATATTACGATACGATCAAAACTTTGTGCACAAATGATGGTGTTAGCGTTACATCCATTGTACGATTTATTTACACCAAAAGGTGACCACTTGAAGGAAAAAATGGGAAAACTGTCAGAAAATCCGTTAATCCCTCTTAAGCCTTCATTATCGAAGGTGTAATAAAGATCAAAACTCGATCCTTTATTTCACCCTTCGCTTGCAGGACACACATACACAAATCAGCATTGAGTATCATCGAGTAAATCCTGTCCAAATTAAGTCCAGTTTGGTGTGCAAGGACTCTACAATGCCAACAAAAAAGGAGAAGAGCCCACTCGAACGTGAACAACAACAAAACGGGCCTATTTATTATTGTTGATGTTGTTGCTGTCAGTTGCGTAGCTCTAGAGAGTGAATGCATGTCCGAGTGTGTGTGTGTGATTTATTCATAATCAACATAAGAGCGATGATGACATGATGATTTATGCACGCACTACTACCCCGTCCGTTTTGCATCGGACACCCTTCACTGTGTCTGTGACGCAAAGGGAAGCTGCAGCAAACGTGAACGTCCGCGTGTCCGTTTTGCTGGTGTGTAAGCCAGTTGTAATGCAAGTCGTAAGTGAGCATCCCCCTATGCGAAAGGACTCAACAACAGAAAAAAAATCATTTTGTCCCTTTTAAAAAAATATCCAAACCCTACAGGGGTTTGCATCGAGAGTGATGCAAATAGATCATTTTGTGTTTGAAAGCAAACAGAAGAGCAATTTTCATAATCACCAACACCGCGTCGTAACTTTTTTTTCCATTTCATTATTTCACATTCACAACCCCGTTATGTTTCGGGTTGGTCCAAACATGGCGAATCCGGTGTGACCTACTGCTGTGCGTGAAGGAAAACTGAACATCACTTGCATTGGAAATACGAGATCCTTGGGATGCCGAGCGGGACACACAAAATGGCCAATGAAATTCAATTCATCCCGAACGAAATCATAACCCCATCCACCCTACGCTACCCACCGAACCAGGCCGACAGACAAAGAGAATATTTTATTTCTGTTTCATTTTCGTCCTTTTCAAGGGCGCTCCGGGACTGTCCGTGAGTCTTCCATAACACGTTTGCTATGCGTTCCGGCTAGAAGTGTATTTTTTGTGAATTTTCCAACTGGTCATTCGGAACTGATCACTGAAGTGGGCATGTTTGAAATGGGTCGAGCCGTCCATTCTTCGGATAGGTCGGTCTGGGTTGGTTTGATGTTGGTTTATGCTTGGTGAAGGCTCCCTCACTTCATCCGCCGCTATTCCTGATGCACTCGACCAAGATCATCTGCATATTTTGAAGTGCACTCGTGGTGTAGACTTGTAGAGTATGCATCTCTCCCACTATCGCACTTGAATGCATCATTTTGCTTCATCGCTTTCCACCGTGACCACTGGATTGCAGGTGGATTCTGCTTTTCGAACGCGCTCACTGCAGGCAAGCAAAGCTGGAGGTGGAATTTTCCTGGATTCTCTTCGCTCCATTCATTCATACGCATCCGACGGATCGGGATGGGAGGAACCGGGCCGGTGTATTCGTTGTGCACTGTTGCATAACAACCGGGTCAGTACTGGGGATTTAACCGATTTATCAGCCCGTCCGGTCAGTGCAATGGCTCCAAATGGGGAGCTTGGGAATATTCAAATATGTTTCCCATTGCCAACTGACAAACGGTTGCCAGCGGTTAGCGTCACCCGAGCACCGACCAGTGAAACGATGCAACTGACAGCAGCACATTCGGAGGCAAATACGAATGGACAGCGGTTTTACCGCCGTTCAACCCCTATTTTTCCTCGTGCAGAAGTTCCGGAAGTGTAGTACTTGCTCACTTTCTGGATTGTGCAAAATTTATCTCAACCCTTCTAAGGGAGGAGGGATTTGTTTTTATTGTTTTGCTTCTTTTTTTCTCGTCCTCTGTGTATGTGCAAGCCGGGTGTTGACTGAGGCGGTGGGCTTTGACATTATCCAGAGCGAAATCAAAATCTCTGTTTTGCTTTCAAGGTGTTACGCAACGCGGGTATAATGGCAAACAAAGTAAAATATTTCCCTAAATAGAATTGTTTGTTGAAGTGCTTCTTAATAGCGGTGTATTTTAGTTCTAAACTGTGTTGCATTTTAATCGCTTTGCATACGAGAGTTGTACACATAAATTGCAATTTTTGACTGCACCGTTCGAAACTGATTCCATTCGGCCATAAAACATAAAATATGTTCGAATTTTAGCATAAATTAGTAATTTAGAAGATATAAATTAAGGCATATAACTACCCTTGAAGGGAATGATTTTGTTTTGCTTTTTAATTCATCCCTTCCGGGATGAACTCTTGACATTATTGGACCCCCTTCCCCTTTGTCCTGTCGGAAGGGGTCCGTAACAGACCTAATTCGGGATGTCCCGTGCGATGATTTGCATTTGATGTACGTTTGAAATGAACTTTTTAATTTCCACTGATCCAATCTAAACACCATCTCGGTCGGTCGTGTCATCGCTCGACGCAACCTCCCTTTCGACCCTTCTTCGGGGTTGCGATCGGAGGGTTTATTGGTGTCCCGTTTGCTAACTGTTTTGCATAAATCCAATTCAGCCGGAATGCGCCCAGTATGGTAAAGAATGCATTCGGTGTTTTTTGATATTTGGGAAGCAACTTTTAAAACACGCATTGCCCGTGTGTGCCCGTATGAAATAAACAAACAAGAGTAAAAGGATGTCACTGTTCGTTTGAGGATCGAACGAAAAAAGGTGTAACAGATCATTTTCTAGATAAACAAAACCAAGTAGCATTAAATTAACCAACCAACCCTGGAGGATTAATTTGCAACATGGTTTGACTTTTGGTATGACTTTTTTTTATTTTACGTTTCCAAATGTTTATAATAATATAACTCATTTGCGGAACTATAGCTAAAAAATAAATATAAATGATTTTTTTCCTTTTTGCTCTTCTCCAGCAAACTCTGTTCAATTTGTCTAATCCGTTCGTTCTATTCGCCACAACGACTATTTTTTTCTTTTTTGTAGCAAGCTTTGGGTCGCTTAGCTACCTAAGCTACCTGGTGGGAGGTGTGATGAAATGTTTCCGAATCCGAATCCGAGATAATCTCTTCATTCTATCTATTCTTTACCCATCACCGGGTGCTACGGAGGTTCATCCGACACCCCATCGTTTCGTTGATGCGGGAAGCGATCCAGGGTTGTTATAGTCGGAGGGTTTTTTTCCTACACATAAACACGCAAGCATTAGGATTTATACCCATCCCCGAACAAGGACTTCGCTTCATAAGCGCGCACGCTTTGTGCCACGTCGGTTCGCGTTCGCCCTCGAACCGTTGAATGAGTTCAGCCGTTACGGTTGGATGCACTGATTGAAACGTAACGCGCGTTACGTACATGATCATGGCGCTGTACGCATGGCGCACACCAGAGACCGACCGTGGCCTCGAAGATGATGTGAGGTTATGTGGTGTACACGCCGTCGTCGATTGTTTGTGTAGTTTGATTTTAATTTAATTATCTTTACGCTACACCAACGGTGGCGTACTTGTGGAGCCGGTTCTAGTAGATGGTAAGAGGTTGCAACGTAATAAAAAGTAAGCTTCCGATGTTCCGGCTTGTGCGGCCGAGAAGGATTCTCATAAGAATTGCATGAACTTTAAAATATTTTCCAATCAAACTGCGTAACGTTCGAGACCACCTAGTTCATCTTAATTCATGTGATCATGGTAAGCATATGTGCACCATCTGAGTGGAGGGAAAGAAAAATCCATAATTCAACCCTTGAGTCCGTCGATCGATACGCTGCTAAAGGTTGCACCGGTTACATGGTACTTTTGACCCGGTTAAACACATAAACGTACGTACCGAGCGCAATTAAACACACAAACACAGCACTAAATTCAAATCAATGGCAAATGATTTAACCTTCGGGGCACCGATCGGTAGAGATGCAATTTGAAATTTAAATAAAACTACCATAAACTATCAATCGCGGCAAAAGGGATTTGTTACCATCCAGCAAGGCAGGAAATATTCATCCACCAGCAAAAGGATAATAATTAAAACCATATGCCAATGCCATAAACTGCGTCCAGGGTCGGCGCTTGAATCTGCAGCTCTCCCAAACACACACACACACAAGCAAAAGAAAATATTTGCAAACACACGTCGAGCTCTGCGAGTTGAAACTGATTAGTGCAGACTGTTACGACTCGAAGGAATGATTATTTATTCTCGTATGTTTTATGTTTCGGTGTGCGGTGTTGTGGTTACATTCCCATGCCAATGGCGCTTTTGTTCCCTCGGGCTGGATGTATGTAAACTGTTGCTTAAGGAAATCAATTTACCATTAACTATCCCTAAGGCATGGATACAAATAATGTAAACAAATATTTTGCGGTTTGTCTATTATTCCTCCGATAAATTTTCCCACCGATGCATCAGAGTTTGGGTGCAATCCAGCTTCGCCGAAACATCAAATATAACCGGTCCCTTTTTGGCATCCATTTGCAAGGAAGATGCATCATTATCGAGCTGTTGCATCTTGCATGCTCATTCCCTCCCAAAGCCTATCCCGGCGGGAGGTGTGTGTGCATTTTTTTTTTGCATAATAGTTCATAAACCTCACGATAATAACAATAAAATTCGACACAACATATCGGTCGTAACGCCGGCATACGAGCCGGTACGGCGGCACCCGTCAAAAGCAAAATTGTGGTTCTCGTTCCCGGGGTACCGATTAATGATGTGCGTCTTACGTCACCGGGTCCCTTAGCGAACAAGGTAAGAATACGGGTTAAGACACCACCCGGGTGGAAAAGGGAATGATCCGAAAATAAAGGAACCAAACGGAACCATACTTTCAACTCCCCCCGTTTTATTTTTCGCCTTTCCCAATACTGGCGTTCTACGGGCTTTGAGACTGTTCATGTTACTTCATCATTTATCACCTGCAAAACTCAAATCACAATCATTAGCATCATCATCAACAGCGGCATAGAAAGCAAATCGCATCAAATAGATGACGAAGGAACGGAATCAAATAATAAGCCGCTCTTTTTGGTAATTCCACGAATCCTTTTCATTTCCCGTACGGTTCTGCGCATGCAAAACAACAATAATATCCTTCGTTGGTGTGCTTTCTCTTGGTGGTGAGTTTTTCCCCCCGACGGGGTTTCCAATGTTTACCAACGCAGCAAATGTGGGCCTGGATGTGTAAGTAGCGAAAGCATAATTGTTTCACGTTATGCTATACAAAGCCCACTGCCAAGAAAAGTGCCATTGTTCCGACACGGGAAATGATTGCTTGCGTTTTCCGTTGGGCTGAGACGGACGCAAAAAGGGTGATCGCCGTCCATAATCTTGGATAACGATTTTCCTGTTAAATCTTTACCATTTGCTAACAAATAACAGCGCATGCATGA
>KI422725.1:0-33825 GCA_000473375.1 Anopheles culicifacies
CTGCAAAACAGTAATATTTGCAAATAAACTATTGCTGCTAAAATGCAGAATTATTTCGTATCGCTTAAGAAATTTATCTCTTTTTAAATGTGACCGAAACATGCAGGAAGCTGATAGATAGATAAATATTCATTTCAATTTACCGACTTCTTGCAAGTTGTAAAAACCCCTGCAATACTCTCAACTTGAGTTAGACCGCTTCTTTAAAAAGAATAAACAACGGAATCAAACTATCACTCAAGTACAAGAGTTCTCATGATGCTTTCTCTACTTGCAAACCAATTGCATTAAATTTATTTTCTTTCCCCCTTTTTTCTTTTTTCAAACGATCAATCACTCGGCACGTTTTGACACATTTGCACCATCGTACAAATCACACAACCACTTCCCACTGTCTTACAAACATTTTTCACTGATTCACTGGCAACTGGCATCGAGTGTGTGCAATTTACAGCTTAATGAACTTCTTTGCGACACGCGTAAACAAATCTGCCACTTCCTTCCGGTATGGGATCTTCCACGGAGTGTGGAAATTATTTTTTCATAGAACACAAACACACGAACTGCACACATAACGGAGAAGATTTCCCACGCATTCACATTCAACAAGCAATTATTTGCAACTTTCATTGATGAATAATAAACACAAACCCCCAACAGTTGGGTTTCGGTGGAATCACAACACCGTCGGTGAACAATTTTATTTCAATTTTAAAACACCTCTTGCACGCCTTACGTCTCCACACATCATACCGATTCGAAGGGAGAGTCACGATTTATTCCCAAATCTTGACAACCAACGCACATTACCACACCGTTGCAACGTAACCACACACTGTCGTTGCAGTTGAGTTATCCGTATGCAAAATTATGCACTCACTAACTCACACACACTCATATATGATTCAGTGCGGGGTCGTTGGATTCGTTCCGCTGCATTAGATTAAAGTTGCGTCCAGGAAACTATTTTTAAAGAAGCACCGGAATGAATTGCCTAATAAATTGCTATCTTCCTCTATAACGAGCACTGTACGATGCACAAACAGGGCACATACGATCCGTACTTTCGTGATCGATTTTTGTGTATCTCACTACGTACACGTGCGTGTACGACACTACGTCGCCCGAAACGTGAACCACTTATTCCACAACTAGAAGACGCAAACCAACGCACTGCCAGAGGACGTACGCCCGTTCTAACGCCAACACGATCGATTTCTGAACCGAAGTTGCGAGGGTAACGCTTGCGCCATGCCCTACAATGCTGTTCTATGCTACGGCACGCAGTACTGCGCATGACATAAGCCGATCGTTGAATCGAGAGACGGAACAGCCGACGCGTTATGTGCACGTTCATCATCGGGGTGTCCCGGGTTCTCGGTTCTCGGTAACTGCTGCTGGCATGGCTGGTTTTCTTGAAGGTGCGTTCCCTGCATCGGTTAACATCGGTGGCGGCTCAGTACAAACGGCATCGGTACCGTACACCAACATATTTGGCAATGGTGAGCTGCAGAGACTCCTCAATCGGTGGACGCCAACCCAGGTGGCGGTGCAACGGCACGATGACGCATAAATAACGGATAGGTCTTACGAAGGTATTGCTTTGTCTTTTGGGCGTTTGATCGGTGTGCGGTATCCCCACACGCACGCACCGTGTTTGGGTGTTCTGGCTATGCTTCTTCTCATCTTTTCACTAAAATGTCAAAGAATTACGTCGGCTATAAGCGAATGCAATAAAACCAGCCTAGACGCACGCCGTAGCTTCCGTAGTAGAACGCACAGTGCGTGTGACCTTCGGAGCAGCAGCATTACGATTCTTTCGGATACTATGATACCCAGTCGTCCGTAATGGTGGCCGTTACGGATGTATACGTAACAATGCCAGCTGTTCGTTGGCTCTATTTTTCACCGATTTTGGAGACATTATCGGCTGGAAAATACATCAGCGTGCTCGGGAGACATTCTATGTTCCAGATGGTTTAAACGTTCTTGAATTCTAAAACTTCCAAAAACATGCGGCGATGCGAAAGGGAAACACAATTCTGGGTAATTTTGGACATAAATCTATCGCAGCTGAATGTGTTTCCTACAAATTAAGATGTGAAAGAAACGCTTACACCTGATACGATTCTTGCTGTGGACAAAATTTATGGCACCAAAAATCAACACAATTAGACGGAACGTATTCGTTAACATAATGGATGGATGTTGAATTTCCTCGAAGGCAAGAAAAGCCATTACGTATTTAATTAATTATTAAAAACAAACTGAACAACTATTGAATTTAACGGAAGTGGGCAAAACAGCAATTATTGGGGAAATGGTAAATCAAATATATTCTCTCCAATGAGTTTATGATTCTATGGACATTTTTATGATATAACTACATATTAAGTACGCTTGAGGTTTTATACATAACGAACGAGGAACATTTGGATGCGTCAATAAATCGTATATCAATTACCCATAATAGACCAGTAACAACCTTATTTCATTTGAATAATGTCTCATCGAAGTCATCGTTTCGATCGCCATTCGGTTGCCAAAAAAACTTGTTTCTCCCGCGCATTATTTTCAATCAAAAACAACTGCATGTCGTACGATTGAATAATTCATGCTCATAACTGACTCACGCCACGCTCAACATGTATTCCGTCTCTCCTCTAGCTCGTGGCTGGTTGATATTCTAGACATGTGTTGTTTTGCATATTTTCCGAACAATTTGAAGCGCACGATCACACTGCGCACAGTGCGCCGCCTGTAATGGATATTATTTTTGCAGCTCATCAATGAGCTCGTATTATGTTTAGTCAATTACCATATGCAGTGGTTCCTATTCATCAGCTGGCGGGAGAAACGGTTCAGCGCAGCGCTTCTGACTTTGGAATCGATTTTGGCATTCTAATTTGACACGCCACAACAGAAACCGCCTATCAACGCTTCCTTCACAATTTATCTCCACCGTTCTCGGCATCCAAACAATTTTGCTCTTTTCACTATCGCCACCAGAATATTTGGCAGCTGCCTGGAATGTCCTGCTAGCCTTGCGCCTCCATCCTTCCAGCGATCCCCATCTTTTTGGGTTGTATTGATTATGGGAACAAATTTTCATCAACCCCATCCGAGAAAGCCACTGGAACCGAGCCCGACGACACATGCTTCCATGTACGTACTGCCAGACAACCGCCATTAGCGCCGCCGGCGATAATAATACAACCATCAGCCACAGCATCGATCGATACCACCGGCACCGGTTGGGGCGAACATGTTCCGGATGGAAACTTAGGCCGAAAAGGGATAGCAAAACAAAACGTAAAAAAAAAATCTCCTGCCAACGGACATTGACACTGAAACCATTATCATTTAGCCTCGGTTTGCTCTTTTGGGCCTGGATGGTTGGCCGAGGTAGAAGCCATGGCTGAAAAAAAGGGAACGATCCTGCCAAATCCACCAGTAAAAGGAAACGTCCCGTGCGAACCAGGAAGGTTCGACACTATGGTTCTGAAGCAACCTGAAGCAGCCGTTGACCCAACCGCAACATAATTAGTGTACCCTGTGCTGCACTGATGGAGGGGAACGCTTTGTTTATGATGCAATCCCTGTTTACATTCTTTCCATCTCGCTTCACCGCTCCGGCACAGGCGACGGTCGAGTTTGTGAGGTTTATGCATTTCCAATCGTGAAACAATTTGCATAATTTAATAACCTTCTTTTTTGTTGCTGGTGCCAACGATGCTCCTGCAAAACGAAGTAATCAATGGACGATTTTGTCAGCTTGCGGTAAGTATCGAACGATCATTGTTTGGTGTATTATCATATTTTCATACATAATTTCTCCATTGTCCGGTGCATCAACCGCAGAATGTTTTCTTACATAATATAGAGGTGTAAAATATGGATGGTGCAAGTCGTAAATCTTTACGCACGAGTGTAACCGGTTGCAGATGCATGTTAATGTTATGAAAAAAAGTTTACCAGATGATATTTGATAATATTGTTTTTTTTTTTTTTTTTTTTTTTATTCATTAAGAACGGCCTGGCCGTATTGCTGATAATATTGTTTTTAAATGATTAAAATATATTCAAGCCATGAATTTTAGGCTGCCCTAAATTAAATGTAATATTATTGCATACTTTTAGGCGTTTGAAATCATACGCACAGCATAGTTAGTTCTAATACTAAACTATTTGAAAATTTAATTTAGAAACTTAACTGTAAGAAAAAGATCGTAAATGACTACATTCAATGGATTCAATGAGCTCAGTCTATGTGCTCTTCAATAGCGCATAGATGCAACATGTACATGCGTAACGATTGAAGTACAACATAATTTCCCTAATTGAATCATCTGCAATGGTCGGTGCAATTTGCCCGATGTCCGTCCCTCGGCTATACACACAGTAGACGTTAAAATCGACAAACAATTCACGATCAGGCCACGCAAACGTGTTCTCGTGTGTTTTGCGTGTAAATATTTGCAATTTCACTTTTCATCACCTCGGTGAAATGAAACGCATCGCAAATGCCAAGGGCCGTAGCCGAACCGCTTATGTGAATCAATATTTAAACGGATTCCGATTTTGCAAGATCCTCGCTAGAGTGTAGGAGAGGCTGTGAAAATTGTATGGCGCCGTTGTACATAGATGATGGGAAAGGTGATTGAAACAACATTGACACTTCCGTAAACAATCCACACTAACGCACATGGTGTGCATATGAAAACTCGAGTGAAAAACTCGTCGATTGTTGTGACGGTGACAGGGCCGCATTACGACCCTTCCTTCCTTGCTAACTTCTCCCTGACAAGTGAATGTTTGGATTCGGAAAATTACAATTTGATTAAAACAAATGATGACATTTATCATGTTCGAACACCTTGCACTCCATACACACTCACACGCACACCTACATTCAATTGTTTTCTCTCGACTGACCACGGAAACAGTCGCCACATGTTGACTTAGTCTGGCTTTGAGGTTGAACGTTGGCGGAGAGCGAGTGGGCTGGGATTTCAATTCGGAAATGCAATTACTCATCGATCGTTTGGACAAAGGTCGTCCTGTTACCGTTCCGGCTATCTTCCACGCACATAGCGTTGGATGTCAACGCTTTTCCACCTCGCTTCTACATTAAAGGCACCGAGCATTGGCTGCTGAACGTGACCTCCAACCGACCGGAGTCGAACTGTCTGACCACGTCTGGCAAACAAATACTCAAATGCAAACAGTGATGTTCACAAAAAAGTGAAACCAGTTGCAACCCGGAAGCGTTGTCGGTGCGTTGCTTGATTGAGAAATACTTCCTAAATGCAATTGGTTTGATGTTGCATTGGTTGTGCATTTGGTTGTGATTCACAAACGGTAGGCAAGAGGACACACGTTAGCAAAACAAGATAGAAGATATCCCCAGCAGAAATTTGTGTCAAAACAAAAAACACAAGTACATACGGAAAATTCGGATTTTTTGCAGGATTCTGGGGATGACTAGGGATTCATATTCAGTAGTATATGGTTTTATGTAGGTGCCAGAGGCATAGCAGTTCTCGTATGATTGGTTAAACATGTTTTCTGCTTCTATATTTTTCTCTTACACTGAAATTGCATGCTTCATATACGCCTAAAGTTATGCAACTTTCAATCCATATGTATCAAAAATCGTTGATTTATCCCTAACATTTATATGTTTTAAAGTGTCGTAATTTAATCGTATTAAAACATCTCTTGGTAAGCAGATTTAGTGTACAAAAGCCTCCCTACCCTCGTACACTGTACATCAACAGTTGAAAAACGTTATACAACTCCCGAACTGACAGCAGGAGTTAAATCCGCGGCAGGGCATCGGTCAACCATATTACGGGCGTCCAATGTTGACCACCGGATTTTCCACCTCGCAAATCACCTGGGATTACAATTCAAATCATCCGATTATCAGTTTCCCGCTTTTCAACCCATTGCAGGAACCGTGAGTGTATGTGGCAATGTACGTGGTTTAACTGCACCCCCAACCGCATAGAATAAACGCACGTGAAAGATAGATCGTTTCATCATCAGGCGTGGAGTATAAAGAACACAAGAATACTGCAGGACCATCCCAAGCGAGGTACAGTGTGTGTCCATTGAGGAAGCTATTTTCGCCCCCTTTTGAGCCTTTGTTTGGTTTGTGTCCATCGTCAAACGACAATTTTCCTACCGATGATGGCGAAGGATATTTGCATAGGAGCATTTAAAAGTGTAATCTAGTCCATCTATTTCACGTCAATAGCGGATAAATGACTCGTTTTTCACGCGCCGTACCATGACGGTCCTGCAGACTGGCCTATAGCGTAGTGTTGTGAGGTGTGTGTTGATGGTTGGAGTGAGATGTTGTTGGATGCCGGCTACTAGCATTGGAAGACCATGTGAAAGCCAACGAGTAGATTCCCTGTGGAATACTGCGACACAAACACTTTCGTTGATGGTGAATAATTGGAACCTCTCGCCTTTTGTTCATGAGCGAAGACAAAATTGGCCCTAGCTAAAGAATACTTTTGGGTTTAATGTATCATAAAATAATTAATTTCAGCAAATTTGGCATAACTTCAAGTGTTTAACACTAAATGTTCAAATTTGTCCTAACGATTTAGTAATTATTTGAACCAGATAGTTTCAATATCGCAAGCCCTGTTATTCAAAGTATCTTTAGCAAACAAACATACATAAACAAGTTCAATGAACCTTTGCTGCTAAAATATCTGCTCTGTATTATCACCTGCAGAATGCTAAAAGTTCTTTCCACAAGTGTGATCCAATTTCTTGGAGTTCACTAGCTTTAACCCACATTGATGTTCTTTTCATTTAGTTTCGCAGAGAACTCTTCTGCAAGTACCATTGTTTCCCTCCTGACGTTACATCATCTGACCATTGTCCGAAGTCTGGCTGACTCGTTCGAAAAGTGCAATTTCTATTCGGGTAAATAACATTCTTTCAATCGAAGGAGTAAAAGTGGCACTGCATAACCACAACTAGAGTAAACAGTCCCGGTAAACCCATGCGAGAAACCAAGCAGAAACTCCTTCTCGTATGTTTCCGATAGCAAACCCACCGTACAATAGACAGGATGGAAACCTAAAACGGTTCCTTTGCCAATAAAGCTCATCCATTTTGGCTAGCGTATGACGATAGAGTTTCACCTTTCAGAGACACTTCTTCCCAGCACAGCACAATCAATAGCGAGTGCCGATGCCAGAACCCTGTTCAAACCGTACTGCTTCGAGTGTGCTTCTTATCAAGTGTTTGACTATATCGAACATATCCCATAGTGAAACTCCCGCGTATATAACGTGGAGAGGCAAAGCAACAAACCCCAGTTATGGTACCAACCACAAAACTTCCCATGTCTTTTCTGGTCATTTGGCTTCCACAATAGTTTTGTTTCCGTTTCCGGTTCGTTGAGCGTCCGGTTTTGTTTGTGGTTTTTATTCCTCCACTCACACACTGGTGCATGGTGCAACGTTGCACTATTTGCAATCATCATTTGCCACCAGACTGAATGGACGGGTCTCGTTTGAAGTTTTGAACCAACAGCAAGGAACGATTGCGTACGAAAGAAAACAAGCCCGTACGAGATGAGTTTGTGTACGTACTTTATGATCAAATTGTCTCGTTGTGGTTGAAAGGAACAGAACATCACTTGCCTACCTTTCCGTCACATTTGAGCGGCTTTTAAAGACACACCGAAGAACGAAAAGCTTCAATTATGGTTATTGCTTTAGCATAATTATAAAACTTTGTTATTCTTCGGTCGATTCTCAGCCAACAAATCGAGACAATTTAATCTGATCATAAATAATTTCGCATTTGGAAATGCGCCTGCAAACATATTCTTTTGCTTCGGTGTTCCGAATTGATGCTCATAACAAAATCAACACATTGCCAGTAGCACTGCTTTCACCATAATCCGAACACAGCGCGTCTATACTTCTCCAATAACTACCGATTGTGAGGAAAAGCAATTCTCCTGATGGCCTGCAGGGCGTGTATCGCTCCTGCTCCCGTTTCCTGGCATGCGTCCAAACAAAACCTTAAATCGGTTTTATCTGATGCTTCCTGACACAGACACGGGAAGCATCGGAACTCTTCTACGATCATTTCCGAAAGTGATTCGACACATGCACATCGGGGGCCGTCCGTTCTGGTGACCACAACTTCCGATGCGTTTGTGCGACCCGGACTGAACAATGGAAGGTTGGATCGGGGCGGACAAGGGTGATGGAACCCTGTTGAGCCATCTGGAGGCATGTTTTCCAACCGTCCTCACTGATGTGCCGGTTCTTCCTATGGATTGCGTCTGAATATTTATGCGTGAGCCAAAGCATAACAGAGCAACAAGAGGGAATTATTCAGCGCGTTTCGGTTGTTGTTTTAATGTTTGTTTGTTTGTCGGTAGGATCCTGCCGTTGGCTCTGGATATTTCGAAATGATGACGTTTGGCTATCAGACATACCGATACCGCAGGCGGTCGGTGGAGTCATAATAGTTATCTGTGCCTCTTTACTGTGATGCTTCAGTGGAAAACTTCAAAATATAGGATACGTCGACCAAAAATACACAGAGCTTAGAGTTTGTACACTTCTCAAGGGGTAGATTCCATTCAAGTCCACTGAGTACCATTTTCGAAGGAGAATTGTCTGCAAAAAGCACCAAAAGCACGAGTACGTTTCGTACTCGTAAATTTTCAATCTGCTATCCATGTCCGGGATCCTTTTGCACCATATACGCCTCCCTTTGGCAAAAACTTCACATACTAATCTACTAGAATGGTCCGTATTCTGTCCCTCCGGTTCAATGGTCAGTGTCAAGTTTCAAGCTTGACCATGGTATCTGGTTTGTCGGCATAAAATAAACATGTATTAATTAGTCAGACACGCAGCAACTCCCTGACACCCGGACACACTCAGGGATGGTCCCAATTTCAACCAGCCCAACGCGCTCGAACCCATGTCATCGTGTCGCTTCTGGTGACTTTGACCTTCGGCCTTCTTCCACAACATCCTTCAGTATTGGACGACAACTGCCATGGCTTCATCCCAATAGGGTTGGATGCTTTTGGCCGATGTTCAAACGAAAACTGTTCTCCGCCATGGGACTAACACCTCTTGACTTCAGTAGAATGTTTTCTCTTTTCAGCCTTTACGGTCACCTGAGCGGGACGATTGACTTCGGGCAAAAAAGCCAAAGGTGCCCACCTTTCACCAGGCGATTGTCATTAGCAATGTGTGTCGTACTATAGAACGAAACGATCAGTTTGCCATGGAATGGGAACAGGTTTGATAAATGAGCTGGGAGGTTCTATATGTTTCGCTTGATGAGCGCGAAGGCGGAATCATTTGGCACAATGGAGTGTTTTAATCAATCGCTTCATTAGGGTCCTTTCACTGGAACTTGAAAAGTAGAATGAATTTTTTCTTTTGCTCTTCAACAAACGAGCATATATGAAAGGCAACACAACTTACAAAAAATCCATCGATAAAAACACTCTTCACTTTGGTCGACTACTAATAAAGTATGCAATCTCTCTAAAACACCTCTTTATCGTACGGATTATAAAGAAAATATGAAACTAACGTTCCGATTAAAGTCAGAAAGCTGCCAATCAATTTCCCTTAGTTGTCAATATTTAATCATCTCGTTCATGAAATGTCTTTATTTTCACTTCAGATCCCTTATCTCTAAAAGAGTAATGCATCTTACGCTCCCTCATTGCCTTCATTTCTATCTACTTGTAGGAGCAATAAATGTCTGTACAAGACAAGAAAAAAATATAGAAAGACCAATCATCGATTCAATGTTTTCAGTAGTATGAAAGAACTTGAACCTACATAGAAGATGAAAAACGAGAAAGGAACAGGAAACATGGAGAGGAACGAAAACGAGAACATCCAACGTACGGTTAGACAACACGTCCGTTCGTTTCACTTTTCCACTCGAATGGACTTTCGCTGTAGCGTAACATCAGTCCAAAAAACCGACGCAAAATTATTATTTCATCTGCAATTTTCTCCTTCAGGTACAGCACCATGCACAAGGCATACTCAGGGAAATGAAAACATGTTGCTCAGCTACGCACATAAAATCACGAAAGGGAAGATGCAACTGATCGGTTGAAGTTAGTTGTTGTGGTATGTTCTTATGTGTTTCTTGTAGTCGAGGCAACTTGAATTGAAGTCGAGGTATGTAATGAAAAGAAAACATCCAAGCACCTTACACATTGTTCTAGGTTTCATCGAAACAAAGGACCAATCAAGGGCTTCCGATATTGGATCTTTCTTTTCCATGTTACTAACAACGCAAACAAAATGCAAGCATCAGCCCCATCCGGTAAATGGATAGATCATGACTGTACCATGTTGTTGTGATGGCATTTTCATCAAATGCTCTTCAAGCAGGCCATGATAACATCCCACAAGCACACAAACATACGGTTTCGCCACACGAAAGTGTTGGTATTTTGAGCTTGGTGTTTGGAGTGAAGAAAAGAAACGCTCTTAGGAGAAGAATTACCCCAAATACTATCTACCACTGTGATGTGTCAATATTTCTTCTCGATGTACTTCTCCTAACGACCACAGCCAGCACCAAAAGATGGAGACGAATAAAACTTAATTAGCGAACAACAAGACATTGCCGGAGGCAAGATAAAGAAAATACATCACGACTGTAACACAAGCCGCCTGCCAAACGGAAGGAAGTTCCATGACTGGCATCGGATTATTCTCACTCCTCCAAGGCGCTATCAGTCCTGATTTTACTTCCGGTCATTTCGCACATCTGTTGACTTGACCCCAACATACCAACTGATGAAAGAACTGTTCTATTTCTAGCAGGTTTAGAATTCGTTACGGCATTAATGGCTGAAGATACTTTAACCGATAACCTTACTTGAATCCAAACGGCACGAATTGCTTTTATGTCCAGCAAATCAAGATGTTACGTTCCTGTCGAATCCTGTCCTGAATGTCATGATCGATTTTGCTTACCTGTGAAAATAAAATCGACAAAAAAGAAATACTCATTAGTCATCAATTCAATGGCGGTGAGTAAATGATAGTACCAATCAGGACCTCCCCTATTTTGGAGCTAATTGATTTGGTGGGTTTTATTGGTGGGTTTTAGTGGGGATCTGTTGCTGGATTTGCACTAATTAATTAATTGATTTGTGTGATTGATCCAATAGCAATCCCGGGGAGCAATATCAAACGGTTGTTCGAAAAACTGAAGCTTTAGGATCGCACAACTGAATAGCCTAAGTAAATTACAGTTTTTGTTTCAAATATTCGCCCGAGAAAATTGAAATGTCAAAAATACTAACGTTTAGTAAAATTAAGAGTAATAATTATTCTGTTCAACATATTATATACATTCGGACTCTTTTTGCGATAAATGCATAGTTTAATATAGAGCTTTCAATTACCAGATCTGAATTACTAAATCTTTTTGTAAACAATTGTTTATCCATGACGCCTTATTTATTGCGTGAGAAAACCAAACCGGCGAGGCGATGTAATTACCATATTTTAATTAAATGTTTCCTTTACAATATGGCGCTATTTATCCATTTGCGTGTCATGATGGAGAAAGAAAGAAGATTCAAGCAATTTTCTCACCTTGAGTAGCGTTTCATCAACAAGATCAGCCAGATTAAAGCTCTTTGCTTTTCTGTAAACTGACTGGTACATCCCTTTGCTGAACATTTTCCCCGAGGTCAGGTAATTGATTTTCTATTCTACTTTTTTCCCTTCCGGTACACGCACCGTGATTTCCGCCGATGAAGTGTCGGTCATGCTATTCCGGATTTCCGTTAAAGGTATGCGCACCGGTAACACCTTCAGTGCAGTACGCTTGGTGTGAATAATGAATCATGGCACCCTTTTTTTTACTCCGGGGCAAGGAACGCAATATTTTTAGGAGAAACCTCTTTCCTGAACTGATGGGTTAATGTATAAAGGCACTTCGAACCCCATTATGATGAAAATCAGCTCAACGCCATAGACACAATCTCTGATGACCTAGTTTTGAAGGTGTTCGGAAGCTTTTTACTGTTTTTCACCATTTTAAAGAAGGTTCTACAGTAAATGCATGATTTCCCCCTTATACTGCCCGGTTATCGGTTACCCATCACATAAAGATCTATCGAATACACCCATGGCGGTGTTTGTTACCAGCGGGATTGCAGACAACAACAAGGACGAGTTCTGATCTCTTTGAGCATGTAATGTTTCTGCACCCTTTCCATGCCATTATGGAGACGCCTGGTGCTGTGTATCGAAACGGAAGGTCAGACCGACCCCTTCCATAACGAGCATACTCCCCATTCAATGTCAGTCAACCGGTCGGCAATCATCGGCCTCGTTTGTAATAGCAATAAAATTTACATCGGTTTCGATTACAAGATAAGAACGACTGCAACATCCGGTCGATTCAAGAACACAACTCGAGGGGTGTCATCATTTTGCGTATACGGCATTCAACCACGATTCAACGAATGTAGGGAGAAAAAATTGGAAAACGATGGTTTTTGCTCGTCTTTATTCCTTGCACAGTCTTTTTCTAGTATACCACGGCTTTCGTTGTTCATAAATGTCAAATCAGCTTCTAGCGCGATGCGCCCCCTTTTTGCGGCATCCTTCTACTGCTCGCTTCAACGATGATTAGGCCGGAAACACTCATACACTCCGGAAGCATCCCCTCGGATAATTTATTAAGGAGAATAATTACTTTTTGGCATCATTATCTAGCCTCCCGTTTCTCATAAGAACACAGTATAACGCTATTCCCCCTGCAGCTTGTGTCTGGGACGGGAAGAGAAAGTCTTTGCAGCTAAGATTCCATGTAAGAAGATAAAAACAAAACAGAAAAACTCATCTCAGCTTCAGTACATTCTCTTTAATGAGTGCTAATTTGACCACAGAAAGAAAACGTACGGCAGAGCTGATTGAACGCAGGGGGAAATTGTTTTCCAATGTCCCGCTGTGCGAGCTAAGAGACAGGCACTGACAGAGGCAGAAGTCTCATTTGCATGATAATTGGATTTTCTCACCCACAACTCTGCTCGTTTAGAGTTTGGAAGCACACCTGGAACAATGTGCAGATGGAAAAAGTTAAAAAAGCATTACACGATGACAAGTGATTTTGTAATTATTGTTCAACATATCTAGCGGGGTTAATTAATCAACTGATTCTTAATCAAAAGTCTCAGAAGATAGCTTACTAAATAGACAATCATTATCTCAACGTATAACTCATCTATTGAAATGCTATGAGTCACCGTTTTATCTACTACAATTTGAACGCCAATAATCTCAAAAAATGTGTTACCATTCCCACAAATCCTTCATCTCTCTAATTCGTCCTTAATTGACAGTCCCCCCTCGCCATAGTTGATCATTTTCAGCTCGAGCAAATATTTACGCTCATGCAGCAAACGCTTAAGCTATATCGGTTCAGTACAATTGCTCAATTATAATTTATTCATCCCATCTCACTTGCGCGCCCTCGGAAATATTGGACTCACTGCCAAAACTCCAACCACCTTCCGGTGCTCTATTCCCCTGCATGACATTCGACCGCTCGGAGGGATATGGCGGATGTAATGTAACACACTTTTACACTCTGCAACACTTTGCTGCTACTTGCCACCCCTATGATGTAGACGGCCAGATGTGTTGGTAAGTGACTTCATTAGTAGAGAGTACAGCCTCCCATTTACGCACGTATTGGATCCCAACAACCCTCATATCGCCTGCTGGCATTTTATGCAAAAATAAACATAGCGCTCTGTTCGTCCTGTACTCGGTCTTCAGGTTCGAGAGGTACTATGCAAACATACAAAATTCCATACATAGAGTGTGTGTGTGCGCGCATCTGAATGGCATAGGTACCTCACGGGATTGGGTCCGTTCCACCGTAACCTAGAAGTCCCTGCAAGTACGCGCTATGTTTTTACTGTCAAACTGCAAGGGTTAAATATTTAATGAATTCCAACCGAAGGATGAAGGAGTGCGTCTCCAGGGGAATGTGAACGTATTATATCGTACGAACGTAACCCGACCCTTAACCGTGAGCTTGTGATCTGAATTCTTCGCACACAAAACCCACAATCGTCAAACATTCGGCTGATTGTGGTTTGTTTCTGAGGATATTCTACCTAAGAACAGCAAATGGAAACTCCTTTTTCCTATCACAATCATTTCCCGGCACTTTGTACCCAACATCGCTTCTCATAAATCAGGAAGGGTAGCCAATTAGAATGAACACATTTCACTGGTAAAATTGCATTGGCTGCATTTTCGGTTCTTGAAGTTGGGAAACATACAACAATATTCCTGATTCAAGAGAAGACCTTCGAAGCTATTGCTCGGAAACGGATGACAGCATGGTTGAAGATAGGAGATAGATTTAAAAGGCATTTGTTTTGTATTTCCGACCGGAAGCCTATATAGTCAACTCGAAAGCTAGCCATGTCGAGAGTTGCGAACACATTGATCCTTCCCTTTGCTGCCGTGTACACAAGCTGCCAAGCAGAGTGCGACCATTTCAGAAGAGACGACCAGGAAGCTAGATTAGATTTACCGTTGCTAATCTTCCATTGGCACGAATTTCCCTGAGCTCTTCCGGTTGGGGTTGGTATTTCCCCATTTTCGAACACCACTAAATAATAGCCTTTGAGTCCCCAAAGCAACAACACGTAAGACCATCTCTTCACAACTGCTAACGGAGTAGGTACTACGTGCAATATCCCTACGGTGAGCAGTATGAATGTCACTCGCTCATAAACTATCAAACACCCTCGGCCTGCTGCCCGATCAAATTCCACAGCAATTCTCTGTGTTAAATATCCATAAAATATTTATGGACATCATTCCACCGGAGCAGCAGTATCTCCATACCCGTACGCTCCAAAGCTGGTTACTTTCGATTCCTACTAAAGGTCAGAGCCAGGACACCAGGAACCAGCACACCAGGAAGTGAGTGAGTATGATTTTATTTACGCTTTAATCCGTGCGGTTTCAGCATACTATCAGCGGAGAAGAAATAATCATTTCACGAGCTGCATGCCACCGAGCGCACGCCATTCATCATAATCCGAGCGAAACAATACGACATGCAGCACCCACCACACACCTCGTGCGATATGTTCTTCTGAATCCGCTCAAAACCACTTCCATTCCTGAATCTCCCGTGGGGAGGCCGTTAAAACAGAGTCCATTTGTCAAAATGGGGAGCAAAACTAGTCGACTCATGATAGTGATGATAATAAAATTCATATTAGGAAACGTTTACGACTTTTGGGAGTAAAACATGCGACCGGTTGTTGGTGCTTGAGCAGGACTCACTGGTATCTCTCGTCACCCTTATTTTTATACCCACCACTACTGAAGCTTTCCCGTCCAACAAGCGACCATTTTCCAGAAGTGTGATCGTAAAACGCTACGAAACATCGCAATCCTGAGAGGGTTTTCCAAAACCGGATGTTTTCATGAAAGTACTTTTCACTTTCACTCGGTAGGAAAAGAAACCGGGCAGCTTTACTTGAGCGAACCGAGCGAACATTTGTTGTCAGTAACGTTTCGGTGCAGAGCCATTAACATTTCCGAGTATGCAGAAAGGTTGCCCGGTGTGCTCTCAATTAGCGTAAGCAATGCGATAAGGAAGCGGCAATTCTGGCTGCTTTTATGGCATGATATCCGTTTGATTGGTGTGTTGTAAAATACTTATCATGTGGTTTAAGTTGCAAAGGGCGAAACAAGTCCTTCGATGGAGGCGCACTGGTTGTAAACTAGAAATGTCGACTCTCGCTGCAAAGCGGCGTTCCAATTAAATGTTAATCAGATAATTGTGGATAGAATTCGCAATGCGACGGGTTTACAAAGGAGCATTTTTTAGACGTTCTGCCTTATTAAAAGCGAACAATAAAATGTTATCATAGTTACAGTCAAAACCAGTTGTCCAGAGGATAGCATACATTTAGGCGTTTCAGTATTAAATGACGAAATGCCTAAAAGTAACCATTTCACTAAACAGTTGTGTAGCCCTTTTAAGATCGAATTGTAGATATATTAACAAAACTGCTTTAAATTGAATTTGCAATTGTACACTGCGAATGTTTAATGTTGCATTGACATAAAATTCGGAAAGTTTTTGTCCACAATCGTGATACACCTGTATACCACCTTTCCCGGATGTGATTAAATTTCACATCTAAAATGGCACAATTTCAGGTTTATGAGAAACCATTTTCGAAACGGAGAAAGGTCCCATTTTTTAAGAGAGGCCAAAAAAACGATAACTTGGTCGCCAGTAAAATACGATTATTGCTACTTCCGGGTTGCTCCACCACGAGCTGATTTGTGCGTCTCTCACATCGGGTTTCATAAAGCAATGCGTCCGGCCGTTGTACAAAATTTCATAACTCACTTTGTAGCGAATATTTTTTGTTTTTCTCTTTCTCATTCTAACGCTCCTGTTGGTTAGCATAATCCCGACCGAGCGTGGCGTCAGGTTTTAATGTTTATGACTGTTTTCCCTCATTCTAAACCTCTTTTTACATTTGCCTCAGCAAAGAAACAAGAGCCTGGAAGTCGACCTGGACGGCAAAGTGAAAACCGAACAACATTAAACCATGCCTCCGCCATGCCGTACAGTCTCAGGAACTATTAAGCATTAAAACATTCCGAAACAAAAAATAACTTTGTGGCGCATTTTCATAAAAATTTATGACACGCTGGCCACCCCAACAGAACAAAGCGAACGGGGGGTTATTGAGGCATGCGGAACGGTTTTAGGAATTTATGCTTCATTTTATGCTTTCATGTTTATCAGTCTCTAATTAACTGTATAAGCAGGCTCTTCATCTGTGCCGCTTTGATCCAAGTGCGGAAGAAAATGGGCAAGCATCGCACTGAAAATAGCTTCATCGCAGTGACGCCTAAAACACGCAGCATGGCAAATTTGAAGAAAATTTGTCCATCAGTTGGGCGAACAATTATGGTCGTTCCGAAAGATAGGCCTACGACCTTTTTCGCCAGAAAACAATTCGACCAGATGCGTCCTTGTAAATGTAGAATTTAGACGCGTTTCTTCGCAATCCGGAACTACATCGCCACCCTTTTTAAACGATCTCTTCAAAAGGAGCATCCCTTGAAGGCATCGTGCATTAACCGCCGACCTCACAAACAGACAAAACGTGTAGAATGAAACCGCAGAAATTTGATTTCTGTGCAAGTCCGAAAGTGGCAAGAACATTTTCTCGCTCGCGGAAAACCGAACAAAGAGAACAAAGGTCGCCATTTCCGTCTCGGTGGTTACTCCCTTGGTGGATGTATAAAGTGAAAACAGCGGAAAAGTAATTTGTTTTGCCGCTTTGTACTTAAATTATGATGCTTCCCAAGGCAGTCTGTATGAGAGATACGTCAATCCCACACACTCATGGGCATCGGTAGGGAGCAGATAATGGTGAAAGATGGAACTTTTATTAAAAGGTCGATCTTCCTCCCTTTTTGGAGCATACTTTGGGGTGCTGCAAACTCAAGAAGGGATCCGATTCAAGACAATGATGTGAAAACATTTGCAATCGCATTCGACAAATGATGTTACGAATTCCCGAAAAGGGTTCCGTGTTTTTTCAGATAACATTGCTTCCCATTTTCTTTCGAAAGGTCTTTGATACTAAATTAGCAATTATCACACATCCGCTCGATGGGTTTATTCATTTCAGCAATCTTAACGCGCGATAATGGATCGTAATTTGGATTCCATTCCACAGTTCAAGGTACTTTCTGCAACCACGTGAAAGATACACAGGCTTTAGGAATCATCCTGAACCTACAACCTGAGCCAGGAATCATTTCACTCTTATGATACTTCCCCAGCAAGAATATGTTCACGAGAAAAGACAACTTCAGTGCTACCATTCATGTAGAGCCCTTGATATAGTTTGAAACCATCCGAACCTTCTTCACACGATTTCGTCCTTCGTAGTTGTCACACTGGGAAGGGAAAATAAATTTATTCTACCCATCGCTGCAGGGTGCAATCTCCTTGCTGGTGAAAACTTATGCCGCCAACTTGCAAAATGGCGGAAAATATCATACTTTCTTTAGCCGGGGAAACGCGTGAGCGTAGCATGGAAGTGAATGCTTGTTTGCCGACTTTGCGTTACATGTGTAATGCGCGCCTCGTTGCCCTGTGGCGTCGTTAAACGTTCGTATTCTTCCATTCGCGGTCGTACAAGTCGAATGGTGTGTATATACGTTTCTACCTGCATTGCGTGGAAAAGCCACAAAGAAGACGGTGCGCAAACCATGGTAAGAGGCTAATCAAATGAGTCGTTTTCTTGTAGTGACAAGGATCTGTGACTGTGTTCGATACAGTAATAGCTTTCTTGAAGCGACAGTTGAAAAAACAAACAACGTGTTAAGACTCAGCGGAACAAAAAGCATATTATTTTTGTATTGATTTTTTCCACACAAAAAAAAAAATCGAGAAGAACCAATACAATCTAATCTTACTTTAGACAAAAAAACCTTCGTGGAAACGCCTAAATGTATGCAAGTGTTCGGTGGCCGAGGAAATAGTGGTGTCGGACTTCGAACGGGCAGGAACGAGGTTCGAATCCCATTAGGGCCGTTCCCCCGTACGCAGGACTGACTATCTTGCTGCGGATATATTCAAGTCACGGAAGCCAGAAATGGCAGACCAAGACCTCTCGAGGTTGTAGAGCCATAGAAGAAGAAGAAAGAATTCAAAGGAAAAACGTTGATACGTTCTAAAATCATAAACAGTTTCTTATATTTGAAGCGTATTTTGAAGCAATTAAAGCTTCCACACAACAGATAAAACTGTCTTTATTTCTGCTGTAATTTTGTAATCCACTTGCCCACTTCTAAAATCGTTTACTTGTTAAATCTTTCCACAGGGATGCGACAGGTCCAGGACCCACTCTTGCCAGTGTCATGGTCACGTGCCGAATGACACTTGGCAGAAGGCACAGTTTTCTCTGTGTGTGCATGCTACTCTTTCTTCGCTCTAGCTCTCTCACTTTCCTTCGCTATTTGAGTTAATTTTCCGCCAGCCGGAAACGAACCCAAAACCGAGCACCGTGACCGTTGCGAAGACACGTGCACGTTAATGGTGGCAATCTTTCGGTAACAGGCCAGGGGAAAAGTAGTTATCGTTCTGATGCGATTTTCGATTTCTACCACCGATTGCAGGATTATAAGGTGGCTTAGGTGCAGCTTCCCGTTAACACCAGCTGTGAACTTGGGGCATTTTAAAGGCCTACAAGACAAGACTAAATTAAGCCAATGGAGAAGTTTATTGTACGAATGAGTGTGTGGGTAGTAGGATGCGCGTGCTAGCCAGTGACATGATTTATAGACGACAGGTGTTGGCGCGTGCCGTTCTGTGGGGTAAGTGTGTTGTCCAAGTCTAACCGGAACTGCTGCATTTGCATTTGAATAGCCAGAAGCAGGACGTGTAAGTGTTCCAATACAACCGGGATGGAGTAAATTAAATGTAGTGAGATAGGATGTGATTAAACTCATTCAGCAGGTTAATTAAAATAGAGGGATCTACTCAGCATTAGCCACAGTATTTTCGTTGGTACTAGAACAAACAATGAGATCAGATATCAGCATTTTAACATGCTCCCTTAAAGTATGCAATTCACATGGCACTATGTGCCTCTATTTCTCTAACAAAGTTAAAACATAGAATTGATGATGGATTTTATTTTAAAATGTATGACGTTGATTATATATGCTACAATATATGGCAATTATTTATAATAAAACAATATATTCATCCGATTTACATGATCATTCCTAAGCTTCACATAATTTCACATTAACGTGGAGCCATTTCAATGACGCATTGCTTCCAACAGCAGCTCATCTGCCAGCCCTAGACTAATGGCATAAGACCATCCGCTCCTTCTTAACCAAAGTGCCATTGGTGGTTGAAAATGGTTTGTAACAATTTGCTATATGTCATCGGAATTGCCTGTCTGGCAAAGCGACGCAGCCAACCAGAATGTGCATATTAATCGTTCCTTGGCCAACCCCAACTACACCATCGCCTAGGCACCGGGTTGTGTGCTCGAGGCTCACTCGTAGGGGTGCAATAATTTTGCCCGATGGTCGATGTGAAAAATTGTCTCTCAACGCAGCACACCAATAGTTCCATTACATGCAATCGAATTCCGCGGGAAGGTGCACAGTGCAATGGCAATTTCCCTAGAGGGAATATGTTATAACGCTCGTTCCTGGAGGGTGGAACGCGCACGTTCCTGCAGATGCTCACCCCCTTGGTCCCGTTACGATGCGTGCAATCATTAGGGAAATTCTATCGCACCCCTATATTCCGTCGATGATATCGAATAAAAACAGCGAAGGGTTCGTCCACCCAGCTGTAAGTTTGGTCGCTTCGCTGCACCATGGTTCATGTAGAATAGTGTGTCGATGTCTTGGATTTGAAATCGATGGAATGGGAAATGTTTTAATGTCCTTAGGGATACAAATACACACAGAAACGCACATGGTGATGGCCCATTTTGGGATTTCGAGCAAGATGATGGCAACTCATTGCATGCGTTCTAAGCCAGGAAGGTCAGAACCCGACCACAAGCCTGCTGATTCCCCGAAGCTAAAAGATAACGCGCTGTATCTGATTAAAATCCCTGGTAACTTCGTGTCAGCTTGACTCAGGGCATTTGACTTCTGTTTGACGCTCTATTGATGAACGAATGGCGTAGCTAAAATCTCCAATTGCTACCAAGCGGGAGTAAGAAAAAGGGGAAAATTACATTCGGACCCTTTTGTCCATGCATGTACCCAGCAAAGAGAAACATTATTAACGACATGATTTATTTGTTTAATTTATTTTTTAATAAAAGTGCTTACCGAAGCGTGAAAATGCGTTCAGTTTTGGGGTGTGTATTTTGCACCCGACTAAAAAATCGGGAACGTGTTGTACAGCACTGCCCTGTAATCTTCCCTTGGGTGCGGGTGCGTGAATATAGTTTTGTTTGGGTTTGTTTTGTTTATGCCACGGTGGTGGGAATTTTTAATTTAATTGAAACGCTACCAAACGCTGTCACAACCGGCATATTGTGAAGGAAATTAGAGTAATGACGGTGAGATAACACATTAGAATACCATTGAGGGTGACTATCGAAGAAAGTACAATGCAAATGAATACAGATAACACAGTAACATTCCACATCGAATCTTGTCTAATGGTTCAAGAATGAATTTGAATATATCTCTCACGTTCAATAAATCACTCTGGCGCATTCCAATAAATGTCAAATGAAATATGGTCGATTTGGTATGGCTTGAGGAGTTATAAGTTATTAAAACTGTTAACAAACTGTTTTGGAGTGTGTAATATATAATTAATTGCATACAGTTAGGCGCTTTCTGTAACGTAGGCTTAAATGAAACCCAATTATTATATTACCAAGCGCCAAAACTAATCGTACATATTTCATAGTCTACAAACTTTTATAAGAAAATACTAAAAGGCCCGTTTTACTTTTTATAAACAAGATATTGCAATTTACCTACCCTCGAAAACTCTCCTTGTCCTTACACGCTTAGCTTATCAAAATTCAATTTTCCTTGGACAGCATAAATGGAAGTTTTTCATAGCTCAAGTTTACCATCAACCTTCACCATACGGGCGGGTATGAGATAATAAAATTGCTACAAGATCACCTTCCTCACCCTAAGCAGCTCTCAACTAGAGTGGAGACTTGGAAGGACCGTGCAATATTGCCAACAGAACGTGCACTCTCTAGGCAGCACTTCCGATTACGCGGCATGGTGCCACCGTTTAGCTTTACTAGCAAACACGGTTCAAATGCGCTAAAACATTGTCCGGAACAGGGTGAAGTGGCAAAATTTCAATCTTCGATTGGATAGGCGTTCTACTACGAGTGTAAACAGCGTAAAGAAAATGCAATAAAATGTACTTTAACAATGTTTCTTCATTAAAAGGTAATGATTGTTCGATCCATCCACTCCAGGGGAGGATGTTGGCATTAAAAAAGTTATGCTTCTGTGTTATCTTACGAGAAACAATATTGAACAATGTCTCGTTTTCATTAAAAAAAACAAGCTCCAGTATATTCAACAATTTTAGATAGAGAAAAGGTTTCGTGGACAACAAATGTAAATACAGCTATACTAAAAAGTAAAGAGAAGCACGATAAACATTGTCCTGTGATAGCGTGAAATGCAATTATCTCTAGCCAGTTTGTTTGTTTTGTTTCACAAGCACAAAAGATCCTTGTGCTCCACTTTCAACCCCAATCTTTATTTTCTACCACTTCGCTTGTCAGTATTGACCAGTTGATAAGAAAGTAAGGATACGCTTATTGGGGTTTTGGCAATAAAAGTTTTTTTTCTTGTTTTGGGATGCGGTTTCAACCTATTCACAAGAAACCGAACCATTGTTGTAAACCTCAGAATAACCGTTCCCATTCTCTTTCGAAAAACTTTTTACCATATTTATTCGACCTTTTCCTCTTACTAGCCCACAAAGAAGGGAAAAATCAAGTTTCGATTGATGGAGTTTCGGCTTGGGAAGAAAACTAACCACAAACAACTGTTTCCTTCACCTTCCTAAAAGAAACAACAAACAGTCAATAGCACAACAAGAAAGCAGAAGAAGCAAACTACACCTCATTTTGCTCCGGGTTTGTACTTGATAGCTAATAATGATTACTATTTACGATTATTGCCACTTTAACCATCGAAAACCAATCTCAGATGTGCGGTGGCATATTCTGTGGCTGTGCCTCCAGTAATCCTTGGCAGCAGGTAGTAACCATTCCCCACACGCCAAACGAGCCGGAAAATACTTGTTCAGGGCATGTAAACTATTCGGAACCAGCCAGCAATTGCTATAGAATCAATTATCAATTTAACGTACACTGCTGAATGCTGTCATCTAATTGATTGCTCTTCACCGCTTAGCTGTGAGTTCTGAGCGATCCTGATTCCTCGGAATGCGATAGCAACCTATTTCAACCTCCTACAGGGGAGACTATAATTGTATCGAAACCTAATCATAACAACGGAACACATTCCTTCCATTCCAATCTAGGGGTTGATAGCCACTTCACAGTGACCATCTCGGAAGAGGGGGTAATTTAAACAGAAGCACTTACCTGTAGGTAAATTCCAAAATACTCCCTTTTAAACCACCACCGAGATACAAGGCTCGTTTGCGGAAATTATGGAAATAAATTCAAATTAGCACTCTCAGAACCCCACGGTCGATTGCTCCCAATAACAATTTATGTTTGAGCTTTGCGCAAAGGGTCAACCAAATGAGAGCAAGACTCCGTGAGTGGGGCAGGCATTCAGGCGTTTAGCGATGTCTCCCCAGTCAACCGCTCGGTGCCTTAATTTACTTGTAATTGAAACGTTAAATTTATGACAAATTTACATTTTTGTGTCCAACAGACACACTTCTTTTCAGCATTGATGCGATTCCTATCGGATATATCGTCCAAACTTGGTGAGTGAAAATTAGTCCAAGCATCAAATATGCAAGGGTAGGAGTTGAATCGTGTACATCCATTTCGGTGGGTTCGTCGCTTGCCTCCAGGTGGATGTTTGGAGACCATCTGTGCTCAAGCCCGTTGAAAAAATACTTGCTGTACGAAATAGCGGGAGCGAAGCCAATTTTGGAGCCTTAATTACCGAAACAGCAATTTCATGCCACCGGAAGCGATTTTTATTCCATTGCATCTACCACCACGATGAGCCACTCCATCCACCTAGTGCAATCGAATGCCTCAAGGTTCTTCATTCACGAAAGGACAACCTTATATACATCTCGCCAGACGAGACACGATCCGAAATTTATGAGCAATACGAAGGGTGAATTGCTAATATGCACTCTCTTCGTCTAGGTTTTCATTTATTATTGAAATTGCCTACAATCCTATCCCAAAATTCCCCTTTAAGTTTCTGCTGCTCTTGGGGGAAATCATTCGGAAAACGAGGGAAAACAAGGATGAATTTCACTTTCTCTGGGAAATACTTGCAAACGAACTCAGCCTAAGTACGACAGCAAGAATAATGTTATGCATTTGGCAGAATGTTTAAAAGACATACGAATTTGTAATAGGGAACGCTATTGCATGTTTTCAAACGTCGCGGCATAGTGAATACAGCACAGCCGACGGCTGGGACATTTGAATTTCAAATCTACGAATTTCACTGACATTAATCTCAACATTTATCATTCAACATTCTGAATGACAGTTGTATTAATCAACCTAGCAAGAGGAATTATTCTAAATTGAATTGCAACGTTTGGGGCTAATGAATTACCTGTATCAGCTCCTGGATGCTGTCACACTGCTCCAAAACAACCGCATCCGAGGTCGATGGCGCTGTTCCACCACCTTGAGCGGCTTGATCTATCACTTCATCACACGCGGCCAAGATGGACGCACCGTTCGAATCGGGTGGTGTAGCAGGGCTCAGGAATCCACTATCAGCGTCACTATGATTCGAAAGCGGTCGTTCTCGTTTTCGCAAACGGC
Organism: Anopheles culicifacies; assembly: GCA_000473375.1. Lineage (NCBI taxonomy): Eukaryota > Metazoa > Arthropoda > Insecta > Diptera > Culicidae > Anopheles > Anopheles culicifacies. The sequence goes on from KI422725.1 coordinate 24,599, forward strand.
TAAACAACGGCGTGGAATCAAGCGAACCATTCCGTGGCTGTTGTGTACTGGTAGCAACCGTCGATTGCACCTTGCTGATAGCACCGGTACCGGTATTACCGCAAGAACTAACACGACTCGCCCCGTTAGCACCTCCGCTACCAGTCGGAAGCTGAGGCAGTGAAAAGCTCGATTTGAGCGGATCTAAAGCAAAGGTGCTGCGAAGCAGGGGAAGAAAATTAGCCACCCTTCCTGTGCCACCCGTACCCGTAGACACACTTCCTGCGATGACACTCGTAACGGATTTCATTTTTGTCACCCGATGGGCGGACATTTTGTCCTGTTCGGAGTTGGAAGAAGATGGTGCGGGTAAAGTGTTGATTGCCTTTGGTGTCCCCTGGGTTTGGGCTGTGGAGGAGGAAATGCTTTCACCGCCCACCGTTACAAGAGTGCTGCTGGAACAAGTGAAGGTGTTCTGTCGGAGAAGCGTTCCACCGGCAATGGCAGTAGTAGATGTTCCTTCACTGGAACCACCATGTGAAGCGGCCGGCGGTGATACGGTGGCCGAAGAGGAAGACGATGATGATTCATCACATTTTCGGTGCTGCTTCATCGACTGCTGCTGAAGTCGGTGCTGTATGAGGGGTGAGTTCGGTAGCGACACTGATTGCTGCTGATGAACTCGCTCAAGTCGTGAGGTGACGGGACCTGGCTTTAACACCACTCCATAGTACACGGACGACGAAGAGGGATATTCTTTTGGATCTTCAGCAGCTACGTCCTCAGGATTGGCCTCTTCGTTGGGTATATCTGCCACCTCCGCATTTTCATCCGGTATCGAACCGGAAATGGACTTCGGAACAACTAGCACCTTTAAATTTTCCATCAGCCTATTCCGGAACCCATAATCACTCTCATCGGTTGACTCTAGATTGGAGGATGGTGTCTCAATCACGGAATTAAACATGGACGGATAGTCCGGACTCGAACCACTGGTCGAGCTTGTCGAAGAAGACGAAGCAGTACGAGTTTTGTTGAAGATCTCGTCGATCTTTTCCTCCACCTTCTCCAGTGATAGTCTATTCTTAACCTCAATTTCGAGCGATTCTGGTTCGATGGTGAAATAGTTGTCCGAATCATGATCGACGACCGCATCGTAGATCAAATGATCCTGATATAGCACCTGATCCGCCAACTCGACCACTTCCGGTATAGCACGCATCTTGTGTTCCTTTTCGTTGAAAAAATCAACCGATGGATCGAACAGGCAGTAATTTTCAAGATGTGGTACCGTACCCTTCTTTTGTCGCACGGGAATGTTTTTGAACAGTGAGGAGCTGAACTCGGGTTTTGCTAGTATATCATCAGGTGATGGTTGACGCGGTTTATCCTGCTCACCTCCGGATGCTGCCGGAAGCGCCATTGGTAAAGCCTGAGGAATAGCTGGAAGATCCCCTTCAACGAACTCACCACCTTTGGAAGACATTGTTTTAGCTGTCGCTTTCGGTGACGGTGGTAAGGTGACGTAATTGTTAGTGTTCCGCCGTTCCTGACCGGTGTGGGATGATATCAGCTTACCTAATCCGAAGCCCTTCAGCTTCGAGCGAACGACCGTGCTGACATCTTCATTTTTGGTTGGTTCCGGTACGAACTGTTGTTGTTCCTCGTTTATCTGTTTCGGTTCGGAACGTTGTTTGGTACCCACATTGGTGGAAACAGGTGGTGCCGGTGGAGGCTCTCGATAAGGTGGTAAAGGTAGAGGATAATCACGGTACAGTTCCTTGTACTCTACTGTACTGTCGCCATGCTGCTGCTGTTGTGATTGCTGTTGTGCTCGAGTGCGTAGAATCGTTTTGACAGCGCTGGTTCGAATGTTTCCACCAGGTGTTGATACCGTCGCGCCACTCATCGAGAGGTTTGGTATGAAGGAAACTTTCTTCTGGGTTCGCACTGAGGAAATGGCCGATTCGGACGAACTAGAGGGAGGAGAGCTAACCTTCTTCTCTTTCGGGCCTCCACTATTTCCACCAGCCGTCGTTGTACTGCTGCTCTTCATTCCGGGGGAACTCTTTGTATCACCCTTGGAAGACGTGTAGTTGGACGCCCTTTGTAGGACGCTCGGCGGTTTGAGTTTGGATTTTAACCTCTCGTCCAGTCGCGTCGTCTTGGTAGCGGCTATCTTGGAATCGTTCGGCGCTTTTCTTCTGTCTATAGTCGCATGCTGAGCGTGTGCTGAATTGCCGACACTACCGGCCGCAATGGACGATTTGATTGCCTCCGGGCTGATGGTTGGACGGTCGGAAGATTTTTTCGAACCCTCCTTAAGCACACGGGAATCATTCTCACAGTGCGTCCCTTGCCGCTGAACAGGGGACGTTGCTTTTGCATGAAGTTTTTCATCTTGCAGCCGGGCTTCCTTTGTGTTGGACTGTTCGATTCCCTTGCTATCGGTGTCGGTTGGCGAGGGTGTTTTCTCCTTCGCCTCTAGTGAAGTTGGTCTTCGCTTGACCGTTCCCGTGTTGACTTCCGATGATCCAGGGCCCGACGAGTCCCGAGGGACAGCACCGGTACGTTCGCCGGTTGAAGCGAGCGTTTTCGGTGGTGTGTTTGCCACCACTTTCCCACTTTCGTTCGCTATCATCTGATTGGTGCACAATTACACTGGCTCACCGAGCTACACATTTCACCGATGTTGAAATTGAAGATAGCAAACACCCTTGACGAGCCTTTTGAGTTTTAAAATCATCTAAAAATAAAGGGCTAAAGTATGGATCTTAACTTCACTTGGACGAAACACCACTCGCTGTTATTCACTCAGATATTTGATGTACTTTTTTCAATCACCAATATTCCCAAATGGACATCACATACTACAACATGCTATCCACAACCAATACAAATAATCAATTCAACACAACACTGGCACGTTTTTTGCCTTTATAAATCACACAGAACACATCACACACTTTAAACGTTTCTTTGATGTTGTTTTTTGCCGAATTTTGTTTTCTTTTCACTCACAAAACCTACTCAAACCGAAATCATCCACTTACAGCTTCCTTGCAGAAATCAGCAAAAACTGATATGAGATTCAATGGCCACTCGACATCTCAACATGTTATCATGTTTCCTTCAAGCAAACCTTTTCCCGTTCGTAAGGTTCAGGAATCAGTAAGGTTGGTTTGGGTATGGCCGGTTGAATTTTAAATAAGACGCTCAGTCGTGCCTTTCTGACGCTCTGACGTCCTCATTGGTGGGTCTTCGTACAAGCTATTTTACGTTTATCGAGCCAGATTATCCAATCGCTTCCGGCGATCATTCTATTTCTTTTCTTTCTTCCTACGAACGTCAAACAAAATGCCATCTCGAGGAAAATCATTTTCCCCCACTCCAGTTATCTATGAACAACCCAACGTTTGAGGGCTGTTCCAAAGGTCAAATTGGATCCGGTTTGATTGCAATGCAAGAAAATCCTCGGCAGTCGGTGTGTGTAATTGAGATGGAACGCGGTAATGTAATGTTATTTTTATGGTACGGACGTGGAATTTGTCGCATCGAAAATCGAAAAGGACAATGCCGACTAAAAGGAAACGGCGTCGGAAGTTCAACGAAGGCGAAGGGTTCCGAGTGCAATGATACAGAAAATGCTTCTTCACATGAGATATGTGCACAAGTATGAAAGGAATTCGATGTTGGACATATGACTCAACCAAGGAAAAGATTTAAAATAATTATATTCTGAGGTTTTGCCTTGTGTGCAAATGTGTTGCGAATAATGTTGAATATCATTTTGTTCTTCATTATTTAAAACAGCATTAAACTAGCTACACAAAACATATTCTTTAACATGATACACATCCATTCTCCATCATCATTTCCTGACTGCAACCATTATTTAACACTTTGGAGAAACCTCATAGAGCCCGCAAAATTCTCTTGATTGTCCTGAGTTGCCATACGAAACTGATTAATTAACTAATCCCCATCCTTTGATTTGCAATCAATCAGAATACTCTCGGAAGCGAGTCCAAGGACTGTACAGCAAATATTTGCATTACTCCTTGCGTACAAACATGCCAAGTCCTTTGAAACGTAACAGAAGGTTTACCAGTGGTCGGAAAAGCTACCCATGAAACAACCTGGTTTCCCAAGAATCAAATCTTGGTAATAAGACAATGGTTAGGCAGGAACAGAACACTGCTCAAATCATTATTTGCCTGTATAACAATTTTACTCCTTAAGTTGTGCAACCTAAATAACAAAAGCTTATTGATAGTTTTAAAGAGACTGTCCTTTGGGTAGCCACACGTCTGTTAGCTTTGGTTAAAACTCTCAACAGCTATTCCACCACACCACAAACACCACAATAAATCAAGTGTGACTGTGCAGTCAGGAAGGTTATCTACGGCCGTTCAGACTTCAGGCTTGCCCGAGTCAGGCCGAGTAAATTGAAAGAAAATCCTTCTCGCTCACATGACGCTCCCACACCGAGTGCGGAAGGAAAGGTTCGTATGAAAAGCAGCTCTGGTGTCATACGTTGTGCTGCTTCTAACGTTGTATTTTAATTCCTTTTAAATGTCTTGTGCAATTAGAGCAGAAGACGACGGCACTCGAACATTTTGAAGAAGGTAAAAGTGAAAACCATGCCCAAGGACATCCGATAACGGTTTGTAGTAGAAGGTTAGGATGCCTTTACGAGGCATTTTTGAAATGCAATGAACTTCGCGACGAAATTGCGTCTGTTAGAAGGTTATGAGAGGAAGGATCCAGTATCAAGCCGGCTGTGTCTGTTCAAAAAGGATATATTTGTGTTGACTGTTGTGAAACCGTACTAAGATACGTCTAAAATTTAAGCAAAGAGAACCTTTGTAGATGAATAAGCGTAACTTCCCCAACTTTCTTGTGCGGTTTTGTTGGAAGTGGCAACTTGTGTGAAAATCTGCAATCCTTCGTACCGACAGATAATCACAAAGCATAACCCAAACATACTACATGTTTGGAACGAATTTTCCACACGTTTAAATTACACATGCGACAGAAATAAACTTCTCCGGGAAAGGTTTTCTGATCTTCGTACATTAGCACTAACCGCAGCTTCAACCGGTATTCTGGGAAAGTGTTTCGCGCTTAAGAAGCCACAACGTGGACACACCGTGAACCCATTTTCTTTATCCTTTAAGAACATTAAGGATACCACCACAACAACAACAACAGCAATCACCTTTTCGCCAGCGGAAATTCTTGAACCCGGACCCAAAAGTATAACCCCCACCGTCACACGTACCGAAGGAAGCAAGCATACGCGGATAATCCGTCTTAGGACATTTAAAGTAATTTGTACACCGGGCTGCACAGCTCGCATACCGTACGTTGTGTACGTTGTATGTACGAGAAAAGGATTATAGCCCCTTTTTCGTAAAAATGTTTTGCCATGGACAGTAACATTCTCGCAGGGAGAAAATGCTTTTCTTACACCGCTTGTAATTAATACGACCGAGCTAGACCAAGACGTGTATCTTCGTCGGTGTGCTGGGAAAATTGATTTAATTACAGACAAAGGTTTACTTTACACATCGAAACACGAGACGGTTCCGTTGGTACCGAGAGGTATCCTTTACGCGTGGTAATTTACCCGTGTCGTAGGTAGGTGAGAATACAAATGGGCGAAGCATATTTCGATGATGGAAAGCACCCATGAATCATGGATAAAGTACTTGAGTTAATTGCAAAACCCCTACTCCTCCGTTTCGGCTCCTCTGAATGTCCTTGCCAGCCTCTGCTTTATGGCACCGATCTTCGGCACCTTCTCCGGTGTTAGAATGGCAACACCATTCCTCTTCTGTTTCATCATCCAGCTTCTTCACGAAAATGCCATTTTTTCTTTAACAAATCGACTTTTTCTGTGTGATTTTGTGTATATGTGTATGTGCTTGTAATAGTATGAAGTTTTCAACGTGCGCTTACGCATCGTCCCAAGGTATGCTGCTACTGCCCTCGAGGTGTTCCCTACTCATACTTCCAGTTTGGAGCCATCTTTTCGCATTGGCCGGAAATGAAATTTTATGAAAACACGCTAGAAGGACGTTGAGCCTATGCTCCAAGTTTGAGCGGGAGTTTTCTATTGCCAAAGGCGAATAAACTTCCATTTGACCATTCCATTCCCCCAAGTGAAGTCTGTTTTGTTGCTGTTACTTCAATTCCTTCCCTTGAGAGCCTCGGTTATGGACCGTGGGACTACCGCGTTATGGTGAAATGTTTACCATGCAAATATTCTTATTGGCGGCGTTCTTTCTTTCACCATTGCCCCGTAAAAGGTTTTTCACACTTTTCACACAAACACACAAATATTCTTACACACACACCTATACGACAACAGTCCTTAGCCTTCCACTTCGTTAGTTCCATGCGGGTTGCACACGTTTGGTCGGTATGCGTTTGCAGACTCATAAAACAATGGTATCCTTCCATTTCCAGCTTTGCCATCAACAGAAAGCATATGGTACGATGGAGGGAAACGAACAATAACCTTTTCTTTTTCTCTTTCTATCTCTCTCTATCTCGCCATTTCTCTGTCTTATACACTAACCAACACGAAAAAGAAGACTTTGGCTTGTGCGAATGTTTTGCGTTTGCCCACCGTACAAGCGGCGACCACCTACTAGCACGCCGGCCAGAATGAATATGAATGTGCTAGACCTCGTTCGCAGGGAAGAATTACAGTCTGATTTTCACCACCCAAAAGTAATACCGCACCGCAATGCGTTTATTTTGAGGTTCCAAATGGGAAGCGAAACCAACCCTTCCCGAATGGGACCATACATGTCACACAGGGCATATACTACGTCCTTGTGTAGTTCCTGCCACGACTCCGTTCAGCACATGTGATCCACAAGCAAAGGGAAAAGGGAATAATATTCCTGGACATTAAACATCCACAAAATGGGCCAAAAAACCACTTGATACAGGACCACATCGTCGAATGTTCCAAAGCCCTGGAGCGTACGTGCTAGTAGGAAAACAATACTATGAAGTCCTGGCATACGAAAGTCATGATGTAGAAAGTTTTCAACTAATTGTACAACATGATGTTACAGGGTACAAGTCAAACCAAATGTAATAGAGTCATAACAGACGAATATTGATAGAAGCTCAGAACACAGTCCTGTACATATGTGTCTCGCTGTTACCATTTTTATTGCGGTTTGCATACCTTTAAACAAGTTTGGTTCAATCCTACTTAATTTCTATTATAAAAGAAAAATTACATTCCATTAGAAGCTCGTTAAAAAGCTCACATTAGCAGAGCCTTATGTGAACCCATCATCACGGTCATTTATACTATCAACAAGATTACAAGGTACGGGAAGATATTCCCAGTCCTCCTGAGAGTATCATTTAACAACTTGTACTTCATAGAACAACACATTCCCACAATGCTTCTCTGCCAGATACCGAAGGGATTGGAAAAGGTTTTGCGGTTCATTGGAGTGCTACTCTTAAAAAACTCCCTAAAACTTCACATGGGTTATGTCTACTCTTCATCCATCCAAATGACAATCAAAACCCCTACTATAATCATGACATCAAGCCCTCATCAGATGGAAAGATCAGCTACACAGAAGATTCTCAACCGGAAATGGGATCAGTCCCGGACGAGTGATTTATTAATTGTATTAAATGACAAATGAAAGCAGGCTCCTACAGTCAAGCTCCCTCATCTAGGCGTTCGTGATTTTTTCTCCCCCATTAAACCAGACAATCCGAGTGTTTTCATCTTTGACTCATATGCTAACCCCCCGGTTTCGATCCGCACTCCCCAGTTACTTTCCAACGACTGCGAAAAGAGGATATAGATATGAATCGTTATGATCTCCATAATTGAGAGTGGACGGTATCCCTGTTGCATGGAATTGGGAAAAAACACTCACAGCCACATGAGCTACTCGTTTATTCTGGGGGAAAAGGACATCTGTCTCGACAAGAACCTACCGATGTATGGGTGGGTCATTTTTTGTTCGGCCCTTTCATTAGTCGTCTGGCTACAACAGGTCAACAGCATCGATTCGAAGGCTGACACAGCAATGAATCTCTTCTGCTCCATCACCATCCTTGCCTCAACAGTTTTATGTAACGAACGCTGGATTACGCCATCGAAACGTTGTCCAACTCGATGTGCGTGTAAGTGCATAGAGATACCAGTTTGTTTTTTTTTTTTTTTTTGCTGTGTGTCACATTCCACTACAAACGCTTGCACTTTCGGGAGTGCTTGCAAAATGGGGGATTAAGTACTCTTCGAACGTGTTCAACGGTCAAAAGGGACTTCATATTTCTCTTTCAGAGGACCACTCTTGAGGATGATGGGAAAATCGATTGAAAGGTGGATAAAACCGATAAAAAATGATAGTAATTTTTTATCCCATTCAAGAGTCCTGGGAATAAACGGATGTGAAAAGTATTACTACTGTTTTCACTATACCAACCGCTGTTCAGCAAACGTCATCATAGGACGATAAAAAACCCGGATCCATTTTATTTCTCGTTTGATCCCGAAATAATTCTATTTGAACAACTGTACTTTTCTCCACCGTTCACTTTCATCACCACGGCACACGTAATGGAAAATGACAACCGCCCCTCGGGGGTGTTTTTAAATTTTAATTTCATTCCCAAATAATTCATCTAATTAATTGGCTCGGTGCTAAAAACAATGCTTCGGAAAAACACTCCAAATTAGCGAAACACCATCAACAACAGTACTGAGCTCCAAAGCGGTAGCTCCAAAAACATCCGAGACCCGTTTGATCTCCGTTTTTTTCTTGTTGGCCCGGGGGTTAAATGGTCCATTGGATAAAGATGGAACTAAAAAACGAATCTAGCGGATTCCATGGTAGTGGATCTCTCGGTGTACATTTGGAAACGTAGGGAAAACCTAAACGTTTTGCTATGAAAATGGAGAATTTGTACGTTTTTTAAGCTTCATGGGCCATGCTCTGGATGAAATATTAGGGATCAAGTAAAAATCCCCAACCGAAACAAGGTAACCTAGTGTTACAAACGGGAGGAATCTAGGATTTGGGACGAATTGTAATTGTATATTGTAAAGCTGAACACGAAATCCTTCTATTCCTCACTGGATACGGGTCAGCTACGGTACCGGGTGCTTGATGATGCGTGAGTAAACATTTGACTGCCCAAAGGCGTTTATTCCGCACCATCACATCCCGAAAATCTCCCCACAAATACGCACC